>QLSS01000148.1:220149-254015 GCA_024372645.1 Trichomalopsis sarcophagae | reverse complement strand
TTGAGATATGAGCAAAAATAACTTTCGCACGCTGTTTTCGCATAGAATCCCTCATTCTAGGAAGCTGCAAATTTCAGAATCGGCTTTTCCGACCCCGATTT
This sequence comes from Trichomalopsis sarcophagae, assembly GCA_024372645.1. Classification (NCBI taxonomy): domain Eukaryota; kingdom Metazoa; phylum Arthropoda; class Insecta; order Hymenoptera; family Pteromalidae; genus Trichomalopsis; species Trichomalopsis sarcophagae. The sequence continues at coordinate 253,914 of QLSS01000148.1, read as the reverse complement.
ACTAAATATCCAAAATGCAGCCACTTCTACCGCAGGGCGATTTCACAGCTAATTTTACTGGACTATAAGCGAGCCTCGCTTCGCTCGGGCAACAAACTACACCCGTGCGAGAATTGCTTACGGTAACCCGATCATTTCGCGCACCTGTATCGTATAAATATTATCCTATTGAAATGATCGACTTAGATCGCTAGTATATGAAGTTTACGCGCCAGAAATTGTTCAGCGATTATAGCGCCATCTAGACTGGGTTATTGCATGTTATTATTGCAGAACTGACCATGGCGATTTTGGTCTTGCAGCTGAAATAGTGGAGCCAAGCGAAGTCGAGCACGAGAGATCGCAAAGCCCCGTGATCGTCATAATGAATGTCTGCGCAACCTGCGAGCTGGACCCCCAAGACTGCAGCGGCGACGAGCGGCGAGATGATGCGCTCTCTCCCGGGACCATCGACGATCAGTCCCGAGATCAAGGATCTGATGCGGATTGAGAGCAGTGCTTTGTTCGTTGTTCCCTATCCTCTCATCCACATTTCACATTCTTCCCTTACGTATTTGAACGTGCCAAAATAGTTGGTGGACCGTGGCGGCCTATACTTATGTACGCGAACTCGCAAAGTCTATGAAAATATTTGGATTGAACAACGAGAAGCTAAAAGCTTCCTAAAATATGTTAATTCTCTCGTCCCTATATATGAAAAACAACTTGCAGCCCTGCTGAAAATCAAAGCTTACGCAGAAACCCGAGATTCTACAAGAATGACTGGCAATAAAACATTGTTCTTTAGATAGACGACTGTTTGAACTGTTTGTTGCAAAAGGCGTATTTTTGGCGGGCGAAGCCGTACAAAGCGCGATATTTTAGTTTTATTATACTTGTAAGCAATTATTTGACCCACATTTTTTATCTGATAAAAATAAACAAACGTTCACTATAGTGCTGATCCTTCCAGGATTCCCAGGAATTCATGCAGATCTTCGAGTGAAAGAAAATAGATCATCCCCTTTTTCGCTCGAACTCCTGGTAGACAATTAACCATACATTCTGGACAGAATTATCAAATAAACTTCATTCAGAAATTCTGCTCAGAATCCAGTTAATATTCGACCAGGGACAACATCATCGCGATTAGGCACCTGCATCTCTGTATAATTATAAATAAAACAAATATGTTGCGAGTGTATCGTCATAGAAAATTTACAGTGCGCGCAGCCATTAATAATATTAGAGACCAGGATCAGTCAGTAATAAACGGTTTCGAGTGATTCCGGGGACCAATCAACAAAATCTTGTTGAACTTCGTTCACGATCGGCCATAGCAAATAAGAACGAGAAACAATAAAGTATTAATCTGAATTCTCGATGTCGGCTGAGATGGCGTGTGCGCTTGTGTTGCTGCTTATTTTGCAATACAAGAATTTAACGTTGTTGACAATTACACTGAACATTAACAATAAAGTAGTTTTCTCTTCTGTTCCTCACTATATTGCCTCGACTATCATACTTATGGAAATTCAACGCGTATATATTACAGTATTCACTGCGGAAACGTCTGTAATAACTGTATATATGTGTTTTAAAAAAATAAGAACTATATAATGTGTGACCTTCTGTACGTGAAACAGCTGTAAAGTGAAAAATCTGTCATTTTTGATAAATTTTAACGATCTAGCGCTTAATCAGTCACTTAGAAGTAACAAATGTATATAATAATTATAAATTATTAGTCTATATCTCTGTAAACATTCGTACTGTGCAATCATACGTAATCAAATAGGTAACCAAATTCGTATTTAAAGATGTCTTTGTTGACGTTGTTAATAATGTAGCGACTATTTCTATCTATCCAACTCCTGTATAATTTATGTGATTCTAAAGACGCTGTCGTCGAACTGATGATCACAACCTGACGTAGCCATAGATTTTTTTTTCCTCCACTCCCTTATATACATATGTGCAAATCCACGACCGACAGTACACAACTTGGGTGTTGGATGTTGGGTCACCTGGAGTGAGAAAATTCCCGCGTGCATCGCCGATCGCTTACCAAACTTTTTTGCGGGGCAGTTGAAGTTCTCTTACGGGGATTTAACATTGGGCAAAATGAGAAAAAAACTAGTCACGATTAATCTTCACCCACTCAGTGTCTGAAAGCGTAATCCAAAAAACTGTTCTACTAGGATCGAGGTATTTGAAAAGAGCTTTAATTTGGGGGCTGGTAGGTTAAAAATGATCACCTAGGTCAAAAGTTGTATAGGCTTGAAAATAGTAAAAAATCACGGAGAGTAAGAAAATCAGCGATTTTTCTCTTTTTTTTTAAATTTTCATAACTTTTGATCCGAACGGTCAATTTCAACCACCCGGGGCTTAAATTAAAGCTCTTTTCATCTACTTTCGTTTTAAAAATTTGTATTAACATTTCAATTTTACAATCAGCTACGTATGTGACTATCAAATATGGCCGTTTTTTGACCATTTTCATCGCCATATATATAGCTGATCGCCAAATAAGTGTCAGTCTAAATTTTCTAAACGAAAGCGGAAGAAAAGAGCTTCAATTTGAGCCCCGGATGGTCAAAATTGACCGCTCGGATCAAAAGTTGTATGGATTTTGAAAGTAGAAAAACTCGCTGATTTTATTAAAAAATCGAAAATTCGGTGATTTTTTGCCATTTTTAAGCCTAGACAACTTTCGACCAAGGCAACCATTTTTAACCCACCAGCCCTCAAATTAATTCTTTTTTCTAATACTTTGATTCTATTAAAACACATTTTTAGTTTGCGCCTCCAGACAAGAAGTGGACATTTTCTGGTTTTCGTTCATTTTCCCCGTGTTAAATTCCCATAAGAGAATTTCAACTGCCCCGCAAAAAAGTTTGGCACGCGCACATTTTCTCACTCCAGGTTACCCAAAGCACAAAAAAAAGTTGGTCTGGTAGGCATGCCCTCAATTTGAAATTTGCAACTTCCAACACCCAAGTTGTGTACTGTCGGTCGTGGATTTGCATATATATATGAATATAGGAATGCCGCTATTGTATCTAATCGTATTTGTGCACCATATGTAATTGCGGTGGATAACAGCACATCCATAATTTGTGGTACAGTGTGGAAGTTTATTGATGTACAATGATCAATAACTGCTCTAAGTAAAGATTTATAATTTGACATTTTTTTTAAATCCACGATGTTTAATGAATAAACATCTTGACCTGGATTTCATTAAATGTATGCAAGATATGTATTCATATTTTCAAATTATCACCTAATTGCGGTAAAGATTGAAAGGAGATCTGTTATGTAAAAAGCAAGATATAAGTACCTCGAGGAAATCGGAGAAAAACAAGATTAAAGTGTTCAAAAACTCCAACTCCCAGTTCTATAGTACCTGCCCATCGAAACCTTAACGTTTTGAAAACGTTTTCGCGTTTATTTGAAAAGAACTAAGTACTAGAAAATGATATAATAAACGTTATATTTCAATAATCAATTCATAAATATATAACGAAAGTTTATATTTTTACGTTACGCTGTATTATAAAAGTGTAATATATGCAATTGTATACAAATTATTTTAAAACATCGTTAGTTCTAACTCAGCCAAGCTGATTTTCAGTGACATAATGGGTTTTTTCATAACTCCGTGTCTCAATGTGTACATCGTCTGATTCTCTACGTACTTTAAGCAATAATAAGCGTCGACTGTGCAATAATCGTTAAAGATGATACAATAAAGGAAACATCTATATTATCATGTTGTAGAAATTTATTTTATTATAACAATGTCGATTTTATTACAAAAAGAATTTAAGATGGAAGTAAATAGTTTAAGATTAAAACTAAATGGTAAATATAACGAAAAGAAAATTTCCTCGACGAAAAGTGTACATTGTAAATACTTGAGATTTAAAACAAATCTCCATCAATTATGTGTTTTTTTTTTACATTTGCTTACAGTTAATAAACTTAGTTGCTACTACTGATTATTTATATAGCTTTACTGCCCAATAACAGTAATTTTTCTGTTTATTAATTCCGTTATTTAGTTTTGTATCGTCATTAATTTTAATGTATAATTTTAAAAATAAAGAACGGTCGCATTATTTTGATGGTTGATGCAACTACTAAATTCTAGTACGATTAAACCTTTTTTTTATACTTTATAATTAATCATAAAAAGTTTATATTTATAATTTATAATAATCGCATGTGACCTTATTTTCTGTACATTTAATGTATTATATCTATAGTAAACTTTTAAATTTTAACTAACAGAACCACTATATTTATTTCGAAATATGTTTTGTAAAGCTTTATAGGAGCGCGTACATAGCATAATAAATAAAAAACAATATAATAGCAAGATTTTCCTTTATGTACAAACTAATTGATTACTTAAAAGTTAATACGTATCTTACAGTTGATTTTATCATATTAATCAAACGTATGACGTCACGTCATTAAAAAACAAGTATTGTTATATCCTTTATAAAATTTATGAGTCTATAATTGTATATGCGACGCATAAAAAACAATTCAAATTCATTTTATTATTATTTTTTTCCGGTGATCGCAGTTCGAATAGAAATAATTGATTATTGAAAGGATACCCATTTTCTTAAGTTTTGACTTTTACATAAAAAATTGGTATTTTGGTGGAAGAATTGCACTGTGTCTGTACACTGTAACAGGCGTATGTAATTTGTTTAGAATATCATTAACGCCATTTGAAGAAGACACGAATATAAACAATATTCCTTGTAGATGTCAAATATCTGCTTGTTTCTCATAATAAGCACGTCATAAATCTTTAAGCACTAGAGCATTAAATATGTAGTGACCAATTACAGTGCATATTATCACTATTAATAATAAATTAATTTTTACAAGATTAAAAAAATTGTGCAACATTGAAACATTAATTCCAATCTTGCAGCGATTAGTATTGGATAATCTAATAACAAATATGACATATTTGTTTCTTATATGTTAAAATGAATGTGCATATGTTGAAAAAACTTATTTCAATTACAAATTAAAAAACATGCTTAATTATTGCTAGACCATAGTTTTTATCACGAAAGAATGTTATATATACACAGTCTTCTTTTTTCATTATAATATTTATCCCTTCATTTCATACTCGTTTGTTCATTCGATTAATGAACAAACACCAATATCTCTGAAAATATAATAAAAAAACACATGTGATTATCAAATTAAATTAAAACGTTTTAAATTTCAAGCCAAATCAGTTCGATCTTATTTTCTAGAGATTTAAGAAAATACATATTCATAAAAACAAATTATAAGTATATCATTATCGTTTTATGGCTATTTATTCGACATAGATATTCGAATTCATATCGAAGAGAAAAATAGGATTGAAAAAAATTTGGCCTTGCCAAACCAATATCAAAATTTGAGTGCATCATTTCGCGCCACCACATATCGTCGAATACTTAGTAGTCTTTAAAAAAAAAAACTTACCATCTATAAGTATATAATTTATGTGGGAAGAACACTGCCTTCTAGATTCGATCATCTTGACGAAATCTGGAATGAACATAATGTAATATAACAAAACTCATACTATTTAAACAAACGTACACTTGTAAAATTCATACATTATAAATCACTCACCGAGCTACTAGCTTTATCCGCGATTGAGCTGGGTGTAGCTTTGTTTCTATACGTTTCATGACTTACACGTGCTGTACTTGAATTATACTGATCTTTATCAAATTTTTCTACTTTGGATATTTGAGCATTTCTTGCTTCTCTTCGTTTTTTACTGAGAAATGCCATTCCATGAACTCTAAGATGTTTATCAACAGACAACTTATCTTTGAAAACAGCCATGCAAACATGACATTGATTAGCAGCAGTTGTTTTCGCGTCTGCTTCAAAATCGTCAATATCTGGTGCATAGGTCGGATATTTGTTCATGTAAGCAACTGGATCCTCAATTCCATGAAAAGCTTTTAAGTGCATCTGCAAACTAGGTGAAACGACGAAATTCTCGCCACACTCCAAACAAATAAGATTTTTCTTAGCGATTCGATGACTATCACTAATATGTTGTCGCAATTCCGCCATATTTATGCACCTTTCATCACATTTTTTACATTTAAAATGTCCTTCTCCATCAATCACCGATTCCAACTGTACAAAGAGTCCAGAAGTTCGATCTGAACTTATCCAAATTTTTTCATTGACCTTTTTTGGACTCAAGCGCTTTCTCTTCTTAAGATTTGCTAAAGATGCTTCAGAAGATTTTCGTTTTTTATCAGTTTTTCTCTTATTTCTATTAATATCTTCATCGGAAAGACGTGTTAGTTTAGGCGATATAATACAAAGTTCATAATTGTGAGCATGTTTTTTATTGTAATGATCACTCACTACTGACCAACTAGTACTTATCGCGTCACCACACAGGTGACATTTAAATTTATAAACTTTGTTTAACACGTGTGTACTATTATCAAAGCCAATTTTATATTTTTTAACTGCTCTAAGTTTTGGTGCTTTTTCAGGCAAAGCAGAAAAATCAACAGGACTTGACCTTGTAGGTGTCTTAATTAATCGAAGTGTTGGCATTTGCATAAGTAGAGACTGTTTTAGCTTATTTTTTTTATCGCATTGATCAGTATTCGAGATATTTTCTGATCTATTCCTTTTAAGATTTCTTCTAATAACCTTTGCTTCCTCAGCATTTGAACTAACGGATTTATCATCCAAATTAACATTCGAATTTTTCAAGTATTCGTCTCTTCTTATTTTCGACTTTGATCTTGTTTTCCGTATCTCTACTTTTTGAGTTTTTACTAATTCGTTTTCTTGTACCGGAGTATCAACAGAATTAACAATATTTTTTTCAAGCCTTGATTTTTTGAGATTCTTTTCTGTCAAATTTTGCCCTTTGCCTAGCTGAGTTGTTGCTTTGATCTTACATTTTCGTTTTGTTTTTATAACTTCAGAGCTGGAATTGCTCAATCTATTACTCGATCTACTTCTCAATCGCTTGACATTTACAACTGAATTTTCTACTTGAAATTCCAAACTTATTGAATTTTTCGATAAATTAATTTTTTCGTCATCAGTCAATGATAAATTCTTCAACTCATACTCATTACATTTTATAACATCTTTCTTTTCTTCTATGTCATGCAAAACGTCTGTGCTACTAGAATCATCCATTTCATGAATATATGCATTTTTTTCAATTGATTGTTCAACACTTATTACCAAATCTAATGAACTAGAATCTTCACTTATTATTTTAGATTCAACAGCTGGTGATGCTTCAGCTGACGACGATACATTACTAGATAGGTAAAAGTTGTCTACTGACTCATTTATATTATTTTTTATATAAATTTGCTTTTTATGAACTGAAATTTCATTACTTTCACTGTCTGCACTTTCTGTATTTTTTATATTTTCTGCTTTATTACTTTCTTTGCTACTACCTGAAGAGTTTTGTGTCTTTAGCGTTAAATCCTTTACTGCCATCTTATTTTCTTCTGATGTTAAATCTTCAGGAACAAAACGACCAGGTAAGGTATTTACATTAATTTTATCAGTTGTAATTTTAACTTTAATCGACGATGGAATTATCAAATCTTTATTATTTGATTCTTTAGCCGTTTCTAATACAGCTTCATTTTTATTATTAGTAATTGATTCATGATTCACTGCAACTGTTAACTGATCTATATTTAGAAGATTACTATTTTCAAACGAATCATCCGTTAAATTTGATATTTCTTCATTATCAATACTGCTTTTACTAGTTATACAATTATTTGATCTTCCTTCAAGTTCTGTCATTTTCTCTTCAAATGATATATTCTCTGAATCTTGTTCACTGTTTACATGTGATTCTCTAATTGATTGGTCAACACATTCAACACCCATTCCATCATTATTTATTTTAATATTTTCATTTTCTTCACCAATGCCTCTGTCTGATAAGTTTTTGTCTACAGCTAACTGTATCTTTTCCTCTTCAGGTGTCAAATTAGTATCAACTATTTGATGTCCTGCATCATGAGATTGATCTGATTCATTTCCTTTTTCAAGTATTTCTAATTCATTAATTTTTTCTACATTATCAAATTCCTTAACAGCTCTACCTGCCTTCAACATCTCTTCTATCAATGAGTGCTCAATAGTCTGATCTTCTTTGTCAAAAGCTTGATCTAATTCAACATTTTCTTCAATTGCTACTAAATCGTCGTTATTTTTAGAATTGTCATATTCTTTAGTAATATCTTTTGTTGATGCAGAAAATTCTTCATTGAGTGAATTCTCGGCCTTTTTATTATCTGGTGAACTTTCTCCATTAGTTTGATTTTCTTTATCAAAGGACTTATCTAATTTACTTTCAAAAGTTGTTACACATTCAATAACCTCTTCGATATTTTCACATACTTCTGTAACATTTTGATCTGATACATACATTTCTGTAATCGTCGAGTATCCAATATTTTCACTATTTTTAAAACATTTTTGATTTGTGTATTCTTTATTAGCAAAGCATTGGTCTACCTTATTGCTTTCTTCAATTATTATAGAATCATCAATTCCTTCAAAATTTTCAAATTCTGAGGTGATATCTTGGTTTGATGCAGCAATTTCCTCAATAAACGAATGTACTACCTTTTCAATATCTGGCGTACTTTTATCATCAGTTTGTATTTCTGCATTAATACATTGACGTATTTCTTCATTTTTCTCAATCGTTACTGATTTTTTAATCTCTTCATAATTTTTGCATTCCTTAATAATATTACTGTCTAAGACAGGTACTTTCGCAATCAAATCATTCTCAAGAATTTCATTATCTGATAAACTTTTTGAATTTATTTCATCAAAAAGTTGCTCTGCTTCATTGCTTTCTAAAATGTTTACTGATTCAGTGATTTCTTCAAAATTTGTAGATTCGTCTGCAATATCTTTATTCAATATTGGTAGTTTCTCAATCAAAGTGTGTTCAAGTTTATCATTATCTGATGAACTATTTGCACTTGTTTGATCTTCTCTATCAAATGGTTGCTCTAATTCATTGCTTTCTAAAATTGTTTCTAGTTCTGTGTTTTCTTCAAAATGTTCATATTCTACATTTTTATCAGATGTAAGCATTTCTTCAATCAAATTGTACTCAATTTTTTCATTGTCGGATGAGCTTTTACTGTTTATTTGGTTTTTTTCAACAAAGCATTGGTGTATCTTATCAAATTTTTCATTAACTTTTTTAATATGTTTGTTGCGTTTTATACCAGTTACAGACATTTTCTCAGTCAATGTGTGCATAGATAAGTCTTTAATAGGAGAACTGTTTATGTTCGATTGGCTTTCTTCAACAACACATTGTTCTAATAAATTGTTTTCTTGAATAGTTGATAATTCATTCATTTGGTTAATAATTTTTAATTCAGAAATATCTTTTATCAATGAGCGTTCAAACTTTTCTATCCCTGACAATTCGTTTTGTTTCATCAGACATTTTTTATCATTGCACTGCTCTACTTCATTAATCTTTGCAATTGCTACTGAATCATTGATTTCTTCAAAATGTTCACGTTCTGGTGAGATATCTCTACCTGATATCGATATTTTCTCCACTGGTGTGTTCACAATTTTATCTTTATTTTTCAAATCATTGTTCATTTTATCTAGGCTCATACATTGATCTAAAATCGTGCTTCCTCCAGCAACTAACAATCCATTGGTTTTCAGGCTTTCTTCGATTTCTTCATTTCGATCGCTACCTGACAAAGATCTTTGCTCAATTAATGAATTAACATGGTCCTCATCTACCATTCCAATGTTTACTTCTTGTTCTGCATTAATACATTGTAATGTGTTACGATTTTCAATTGGCAATGTCACGGGAAAGTTATTGTGGTGATTTTTTACATGACTTTTTGTATTCTTGTTTAATGATTCTTTTCCGGTTTCATTGTCAATTGCAGTGTCATCATTGACCAATAAAATTGATTTGATATTCTCATTGGTAAATTCTTCATTACCTGTTACATGATTACAATCATGCACTTGTTCCTCAACAGCTTCATAAATCAATGTTTGCTTTTTCGTATTTTTTATTTCATTATGTCCAATGTCTTGTGAAGTTGGCATTTCATTTGTTAGAGAATTTGAATTATTCATATCAGTTATTATTATTTCTGAGGATTCTACTGGCTCATTCAAAATTTGTTTACATTGATTTATTATATGCATTCTATCATCTTGCAGCTCTATGTTGTTATCTGTATTTGCCAAATTTTCTTTAATGCTCTGGGTTCCTGTCATGCTATCTGTTTTACTAGACATAAACTCACTTTCAGTTTTTTCAGTTTGTAAATTTACAGTAAGTTTTAAACTACCAATACCTTTTTGTATCTGATTATTACTTCCACACTCGTAAGTTAATTCTTGTAAAATTGTATTTGCATTATCGTTATTTTCTTTCTTTTTATTCACTATATTTGGTGAAGTACTAGTATTCTCAATATTACCAGATTTATTACCAATTTCAACATAATTATGTTTAGCTATATAATCATGTGTTTGAGAAATAACTAATCTCGTATCATTATTCTTAATTGAAACTGAATCATTTAATATTGTCCAACTCTCATCAATTTTCGAAGTGTCATCTAATGTAGAATACTCTATTGACTTCTGCATATTGACTTTATCATTTAGTGAATTTTTTACAACACAACTATCTTGCTCTTTAAGTGGAACCAAAGACATTTTATTCAATCCATTTTTTTCACTTTCCTCATGAAGTGTTAAAACATGAGACTCTCTGCTTTTATCACTTTTTAATTGATGAATTTGTAAAAGATCACTATTATTTTTAGAACAATTAGAGAGATTCTGTGTATCGTCTTTATCAATAGTCAGTAAACTATAATCTTTTTCTATTTCTTTTTCTGCCAATAAATCTTTCAAATTTTCTTCATTATTTGCTTTCAAATTCATAGAGTTAATGTTACCAGATTTCTCTTTCTGATGCACATCAAACAATTCAATGCTATTTACTATACTCTTATTCAGATTGACAGACTCACAATCTGAAGTAATATTATTAGATATTTTAGTTGTATCTTTGCATTGCTTTTTATCTTTAAAATCATGAGCTGATGAGATTTCCATTATAGAGGTTTCATAGCTTTCTTCTAAGCTATCAGATGTATCGCAGTGGTTGTTCTCTTTAACACTATCACATACATTAATTTGTTTTGGCTTGTCAGAATCACTACCTAAAATGATTCTTGAAATAGTATTCCATTCTTCTGATATTAAAGGACTTATATTTTCTCTTACGGAATCAATATTATCACTTGTTTCAGATGTTTCTTTGCAATTTACATTATGTAAATTATTATCATCACTTATATCACTAAAACTAACATTTTCTTCATTAGCCAATTGTGAGTCGTTTGTTGCAATATTAAGTTTAGATTTTTGAGAACCAACAAACGCTTTTTTTGAAGATTCCATTAAAACGCTGTCAACACATAGGTCAGAATCAAGCGGTGTATCCTGGATCTGCTCAGTATTATTTAACTTATCTTTTAGCTTAGAATTTTGAGAACTTACAAACGTTTTTTCTGAAGTTTCCATTAAATCATTATTTGTATTATAATGATACTGATCAATATTTTTTGGTTTATCAGGTATTATATTCTCGATATTTTTTGTTTCAATTGTGATCAGGTTTTCTCCATCAACTGATGTCATAAGTTCAATATCACTTGAATTTGAATTAAGTTGTTCAGATAACTCCGAATTGCTTGATTTGTTGTTGTGATTAAACTTTGGATTTGTAATATCATTTGATAATGCATCTTCTTTTGGATCAACAGGATTGTTACTTTTTTTTGTAGTATTTTTCGTTTTACTGAACGAAGTTTTTGAAATTTTTGAGTTATATATTATCTTGTTTTCTAAGTTAATTGCTAAATTGTTTTCATTAACATTTGTAGTTTCTGGATTTATATTTTTTGTCTTTATGCTTTCTATTATTTGCGATGATGAAGAGTGTGTTAATTCAGGAATACTATCATTAGTATCAAGTTTTTGAATAGACTGCATTGTTTCAGATTCATAATTAATTGCTAGATTCGTGTCTAACTTATTAGTGGTCGAATTTTCTTCAAATAACTGTTGAATGTCATTCCTCAATAAAATCTCTCTTAATGATGCTGCGTCAATAAAACTTGATAGTTCTGAATAATGACATTTGTAAATGTGTGTTTTTATCAATTCTTTAGTGATAAATAATTTGCTGTTGCCTGAACATAAGTTACAATTATAGAAATATGATTCTTGAACACATTTATGATTTTGCATATGTAAATTGTAACATTCAATTGGAATGGCTTTATCATCTAATTGGCAAAAAGTGAGCAATAATGGCTTATTAAAATTTGCGCTCTCTGAATGGCCCTTTTTCATATGGCTTATGCAAAAACGTTTATATTCAAACACCATACAACAAGCATTACAAGCAGCCAGTTTGACACTGTGCATAATAACAAAATGGTTTATGATTGATTCCAAACTGCAGAAGCCTCCAATTTCGCAAATATTACATGATAAAAATCGCATTATAAGTGGATGGAAGCATTCTGTCCACACATGAACATTGAGACTTTGAAAAGATGAAAAAGTTACATTACATTCAGGACAAATAAAAGGACTTTCAATATTATGATATCTCAAATGAGCTTCAAGACGTTCTTTGTTTCCTTGAAAAGTGTTACATTTATAGCAGATAAAATCATAACACAAACAATAATCTGAGTCAGTTACCACATTTGAAAATCCAACTATATATTCTTCTGACTTAATGAGTTTATGACATACTGGACATATTTCACCACTACTTGCATTAACTAATGGGCCAAAATAATCATCTACAAATTGATTTGATGAATCTGAATTTGTAGCAATATTATCTAATATTGAAATTAATTTTTGATGTTCTTTAATAATTTCATTATTAAAACCCACCTTTTCAGAGAACTTCCGGCTCATTGCTTTAATATGATTAATTCGCACATAAATTTTAGATCGACTCATTTTACTTATGCTCGAAAAAAATTTTGTTCTATAAATAAATGCATCATCAGTAGAACAATCGTTGTTTGTCACACTTAAAAATTTTTTGCCAGATTTCTCGTTTCTTTTTATTGTCAAGAACATCAATTCATTTTCATGGAAAAATTGTTCCAATATTCTTCTAGTTGAACTTCTTAATGATGCTTTACATAAATTTGAATTTTCGATATCAAGTTTTTGCTGAATATTCTTTTTCTGATTCTGTTTTGGTTTTATAGGGGGATAAACCTTCTTGATTACTTTTGTCTTAGCTTTGCTATTATTCTTAATGTTTTGTTGACTCACTGATTTTATTACTGGTTTTGATTTAGATCCACCACTTGAACTGTCTAATTTGGTTTGTAATAAGTCTGACTGCTGAAGCTTATGGGTCTGGATTATCTGTTGGTTTTCAATATTTTGATCTTTACTACTTCCATTACTAAAGAAACCAACATTTTGACCTTCATTATTAAGCGAATCATTCAAATTTGTCAAATTTACATTTTTTGGCAAATTTTTGTGTACAAAAACAATTTTTTTATTTGCAACTTTATCTGCTATTTGAGGAAAGTTTTTCATAATAGATGATAAATTTACTGGTTTTGTAGAACGAATAGTAACCACACGATGATTAGCTGTAGCATTTACTCTGCTCAAACAAGCTGCAGTAGGATTTGCATTTTTTGCATTATTACTTCTTACAGGAGATGGAGGAACTTTAGCAAATTTTTTTACAGATATTTTCCCTTTCATTGAAGAAATTTTATTCTGATTAGTACCTACTTCGGCTGTATTAGTTAAATTAGATAAGTCTGTTACATTATTTGATGAATCAAATAACTGTTTATCTGTACTATAACTATGTTCACTATCACAAGGCCCACAATCAATAAAAGCAATGTCATTGTTAGATTGAATATTATTTGCATCATCTGTTTCAGATGTATTTAATCTCATTAAATTGGATGATGATACACTAGATCTGTGTTTATTTTTATCTAAAAGATTTTCAGTGTTTTTGACATTATTTTTCTTGTTGTCACATATTGAAACATTACTAATATTCAAACTACATTTAGATGTTTGATTGCCTTTGGTATTGCAACTTAATAGCTGCTTTATTTGCTGTACTTCAAAAGGATATCTTTTTATAATATTAGCCACAGGGTTATCGCCTTTTGCCATGCGCCACCATTTATAGATTTTATTTTGCACTAACCAGTCAGCAATATGTATATTGGTAAGGAACATAAAATCCATCAGTGCTTCACTGATCATTTTTAAATGAGGAAAATACTCTTTTCCAATACCACTTGGAAAGGGTAAAAGCATCAGTTGGTTTACAGCTATATCCTCTGAATTATGCATTTGCATATGTTCTAGTAACTGACATGGATTAAAAAATATCTTAACAATACCTGGGTCATTGCGCTTTTTTAACCCTCTTACTTGTAGGGCTTTAAATTTTTGTATTCGCAATTTTATACATTTCGCACAATACAATTTCTTTCCTGATAAATGTTCACATTCCTGAAAACAATCTGTACACCAATATCCTAAAATCCAACTCCCTCGAAATGTATGTTCCTCTAAGCTACTTTGATGATGGAAACTATAAAAAAAAACATATATAATAGAATTTTTGCATCTATTTCCTATTGTAAAAATAATGATATGAATCATCAATGGTAACTTCATTTTTTTAAACAGTTGCACGATATAATTTATGTTAATTATATACACCTAAAGTTCTTTACAAAATTTAATCAAGATTTCTCTCACTCCTATGTACTTGTACAAAAATTATGTTTCTCTAAATAGATATTAAGATTTAGAAAAAAAGATTATAAAAGACGTGAAATTTGTTAATCTATACGGCTGAGAATGAAATCTGCTAGTTTTTTCGAACAATTTAAGATATACCAATCTTTGTTGGGAGTGATGTTATCATATCAAATATCTAATTTTAATACTTAAATGTAAATCAACAGATTCCAACTGTCTTTTTAATTATAAAAGTAATAATTAATTTTAATACTGAAATGACAATTAATAAACTCACCAATCCTTGCATTGTCTGCAAACATATTTAGAGACATTGTCTCCTTCTTGAATTATTGATAATGGTACTTCTGGAGCTTTATACGGTTTTTCAAAATGAGTAAAAAGGGCTTCGCGCAATGCATTGACATACATAGGTCCATACTGTTTTTTTGATCGTTCAGTAACTATTAATTTTGGTTGAAAAACACGTGTATTATTAGAATGTGTAACATTTTTTCCATATTCGTCAATGGGTTGAGTTACATCATTCAAAACTGCTGTCGAGTGTCTATTACTTATATGCATATCCTATAATAAAAATTATGATTTAATTGTAAAGAAGTGTAATTGCAGAAATGTATGACTCCTCTCTACACTTAATGAAGTATCGCTATATATTTATATGTGTGTATGTGTGTAATATTATACAGAAAAAACTATAACTTCTTTGATACTATAAATCTCAGTAAAAAAATAATATTTAGGTCTAAAAATTACTTATGATTAGTGATAATGCATAGATAGCACAGATTCAAGCTCTAACTATAATTTGTTTGCAATTTAATAGGAACAATTATTAAAATGTTATGTATTATTGGTTAAAAAATAAAGTTAGCTGTACAATAATAAATAAACAATGAAAACAAAGTTGAAGTATGACAGCCCATTCAACTTGAGAGGCCAATGTACCTTGCATATAGATATGCTACCAATATTATTTTACGCTATCATTTGCTCCAAACTTCTGGAAAAATGAGGGCTTTTATAACTCAAAAAATTAGAGGACCTAGTTGTCGGTACAATGCTTGCGTGAAAGTAAGCTGGACAGCATTAATCAATAGAATCACAGGAAAAAGAATCCTCAAAATATACTTCCCACGTATGTCAAATGTTTTGGGTTGGATAGGATTGATCATGTATTGTTTATTCTGGCCAAAGTTAGACGCTCTGAAAGAATGGGTACTTTGAATTATTTTGTTTCCTCAAGATCCAGTTGATGCATGATATCCAGCTCACTTACGCGCAAAGATTGCACCGACAACTACATCCTCTAATTTTTTTTTAAAGTCATAAAAGCCCTCATTTTTCCAGAAGTTGAGAGAAAATGATTGCATAAATAAACATTGGCAGTATGTCTATATAAAAGGTATGGTGGCCCCTTAATCAAGATACCAAATTCAATACGTTTTTCTGTTGAATTCGCAATGAACTGAAATTTGAGATTGCATCTGCACAATCTATGTATCGTAATCAATTAAGTACAAGTAATTTTGTATGCTATGATTTCATATCCTTGCTGAGATCCAACAAAGTAAGTAGTTTTTTTCCCATTTATTATATATTTTAGTAGTAGTTTACTGAGTGTATAAGGAGGGACTTTAATATTAATAATTTTTCATTTTTTCAGTTCCTACAAATTAAATTCTATGAATTTATTATACCGTGAATTCCCATTCTTTTAATAAAATCTCATATAAATTTATTGTATTGCAAGAAAATATTTGTCTTGTATATTTTTGATAGACCTTAATAAAATGTTACCTATTTAGAATGTGATTTACTAAAAAAAGTATGTCTATTTATACTGACAGACAACAAAATACTTATCATGGTATAAATATATAACCTCAATAATAAAGATTTCAATTACAAATTTATAATTGGTAATATAAAAGCTATTTAATGATATAAAATACTTATATCTGTATATTTACAGAAATTAAAGTTCTTTATGCAAATTAAATAGACAATATAATTATTTTTCATTTGGAACAATTATAGTAAAACAATATACATAACCAATAAATTGGACAGTAAGAATTATAAAGTTGAAAAATTAAAAAGTATTGATGACTTATTAAGATATATTTTATTTTATTACAAATTATTAAGCAACATTATAGTTATAATTATTTTTAACTCAATGAGTAAAATGATACAATTATGTTTGAAAAAATTCACGGATTGTGTAATTTTCTTCTTAAAGTTAAAAAATCAGAATTACCCTTTATCCACTGAAATTAACGTTTTTTCTCTTATTAGTGATTCAAATTGGTATAAAATATTGGTTGTATTTGAATCATAAAAGTGAATGCATTAATTTAATGTTCTTGTCTAAGAATTATATGCGATTTGATTAAGAGAACTCGTTACCGACAACACTATTATACTATAATGATATTTCAAATGAATGCACGTAATTATTACTAAAATAACTAAAAATATAACAAATAGTAAAAGTATATTATCGTTTGTTATTAGTTGGTTGAAAAGAATTTAAAATTAACTTCAAACAATCAGCACTTACCATTGTTATACCACAAGTCTTCTAGTAAGAAGAACTAGTCATGATTCATATCACTTAACTATTACTAGACTGAAGTTCCCATTAGACAGTATTCATTACCTGAAAATAATACAATTTTTAAAATTTCGATATCCACAAATAAAAACGTCTATTTTTTGATTGATCATAACGAAAATACATTATTCACGGCTTACTTTTAGAGCGTCAACATGGTGGACTTCTAATACATATAGCTATAGCAGTAATCAGTCCGCGGTAGATGGAGCCACTACTGAAAACGTACAATGGTACAGCTAACCAAAAATATACGGATAATTATTTATACTTTTTATTTGCACATTGAAGAGCTTTATATTGTCTTTATAAGTACATGTTAAATTTAAAAATTTAAAAATAGAATCTACTATAGCTATTAAATAGTAACCTGAAAAATCTACTCTATTGTAAATATGTGCCTTTAGATCTCTCAATTTAACTTACTCAAATTAAAAAAAAAACAATACGCTATATTATGATAAAAAATTCTAAATATACTTATATAACATTGAGTTATATGCTCATGTATTATTTATAACCATAAGAAATGACTTGTGTTCCTTTATTGATTGAATGGATCTTATGAAAAATTCTCCTATATTTTTGATATGAATTAATTATCTTTGTCTCTTTCTATACTTACATATGCTTACGTATGTTTTTTCTTTTTTAGTTTATAAAATTTGTTATTCCATTTTAATTGAAACCAACGAAACTTACAACTTATTTTTACTTATCAAGTTATGATTAATATTTATCTTTTAGAATTCAAACACATGATAATTGCAATATTAGAATATCTTATTTATTTAACAGCTTTTTCAACTTTAATTCTAAGCAGTTTGTTTGAATTCAGTTACAGTCAGGTTAAATTCGTACTCTACTGCTATTGTGACTTTTTGTAAGTTTGTAGAAAGCAGAATCCTAACCTGAAATTCATTTGGCATCCCTGCAGGGAATGGTAGCGCTGATAGCTGTAGAGCCTGTAGATCGACAGATCGTATACCTATATACATAGTCGGAATACTTAGCTCGCGCGTATATATATATATATATATATATATATATATATATATATATATATATACACACACACACCTATACACGAAATCTCATTATAAGTAGCCGATGCACACGTGTGTTTGGTGTAGACGTCAATTTAGCAAGCTTCATATATTGTATTTAAGATATAATATATTAATATGGGTAAAGGTCGAAGACATAAACCACAGAAAAATTTCGCCGAAAAGCGCAGAGAAAAACAAAAAGTAAGTTTGATGTTGAATAATAGATAATATTTGTTTAGGTTATGTATATTTATCTTAAGTTTATTACAAATGCTGTTTGTAATTATATGTTGTTCACTGAAATGTATTTAATCATATATTTCTAATTGTCTAATCGACCTAAGCTTGAATTTTATCAAATAAATAATTTTTTTTTTTATTTTAACTTTGAATTTTGAATGATTTTTTCTCAAATTTATATGTGTATGTTTCATTTAGAAGAAAGATGAATGGGATAAAACACCCCAACGTTGTTATGCAGATATTATTAGAGAAAACAAAGATTTTGAAGCATATTATAAAACTCAGAAAATAGTTCCTGAAGGAGAGTGGGATGCATTTATTGAAACTATGAGAGAAAATCTGCCTGTTGCATTTCGTATTACTGGGTCAAAAGCTGAAACCAAAGCTTTACTAGAAATTATTAAAGGAGACTTTTTTAAAGAAATTGTAAATACAAAACTTCCGGATAGCCAAGATAACCAAGACAACCAGTGTAAGGAAGTAAAGCCCCACTGTCTACCATTTTATCCAGAAAACTTAGGATGGCAATTACAACTTACACGCAAAGATATAAGACGATCTGAAGCCTTTTTTAGGTTACACAATTTCCTAATCGCTGAAACAAACAGTGGAAATATAAGTAGACAAGAAGTTGTCAGTATGGTGCCACCATTAGTTCTTGATGTGAAACCTTGGCATAAGGTATGTTTCGTTATTATTTAACAAATATTACCATTATTTATTAATATTACTTTTATGCAAGAACAACAAACTATCAAAAATAAACACTAAAATAAAAATGTAGTCACCAAGAATAGAAAATAAATTATTAAATTACTTTAATTTAATATAAAAACCAGTATCATTTACATTACGCTATTTAATTATTTCTGTTTTCCAAAATTACTTATTTTTCAAAGTTTTAGTCAGTTTCTTGTACAAAAAATTTCACTACTTTATTACAAATTTCATTTATGTTTAAATTTGTATGCCTTTATGAATTAATTAATTATTTTATATCATCTTTTGAATACCACAAATCAAAATTTATTTCAATCGATTTTCTGTGTATACTTTTACAATAAGACAATGGGTTTATGTTTAATTTATGTTTTTTATATCTAATATTTTCAAAGTATTATAAACTATAGCTTTCACACAAAGGATTAACCATATTCATACATTTCTAAACTAGTGATACCTTTGTGAATGATTATGAAGTACCTTTATAAATTTATTGTTCTTGTATAATATTCAACGCGATTGCAAAATCTCACATGAGATCTCATGTGAGATGCCATGCCAAAATCTCATATATGTATATTTAAATCATCAAATTTAATTATAGAGAAAAAAAAACAAATAATTAGCTCTAAATTAAAATTGAATATATAGCAGCAAATAGCTTTTTTTATGGTTAATCACCAAATAAAATTTTGAAGCATTCGACTTCATTGTTTTAGAGATATGAGGAATCAAAAAATTTTCAAAAAACAATTGAAACCTTGATACCTTAAGAACCATAGGGATTTGAAAGCTGCTCAATGAACTTAGCCAAGACACATAAAATATCTACATATACACACACATCAGTATGACATATAGTACATGAGTACTGTCAATCCTTGCGCAGATGGCTTGCTTAAATGCATTCCAACTTATTCAGATCCATAATATTTTGTATTATTTTTTAATTGCTCCTTCTGCAAAATAATCGAGATTGAAAATATTTAAAAAAGCATTAACATTGTATATTTAAATGATATTTTATCTATTGGAACTATAAATTTAGTTGGAGGAAGCTACGTGCCAATGAATTGGCAGCGGTTTTTTTTTAATCTAACCAATTGTGAAATATATAATAAGAAATATTTTTAAAAAAGGCATCCCTAATAATTCAAACACTTATTTTTGGTTTTGTGAATCCAAAATAAAACTTTTTAAATAAAGCGTATTATGGAAAACCAAGACCAGAGTGCAGTAGTATTAAATTCAAAGAATAATTATACTGAAAAAATTGTCAATTGGACTAAGTTTTTCAACAAGTTTTAAAATACAAATTGGTGTTCACGCAATCTCAACGCTAACCTTATAACTGAATAGTCTCTTTATTTTATCAATAAACTTTTGGCATCTTAAATACAAAATACCCCGTGGCCGATTTGAGAAGCTTTAGCTCCCACAATATCCCTTAAGGGGATTCCGTCCAAAAAAACACTGTTTTACTATTACATAAAAGTTTTTGAATAAAGTTTGCAAATGAAAAACCGAGTCTGTAGCGCTGTAGTGTTAAGTTTAATGAATCGTTCTACCGAAAGAAAATTTCGATCGGACTTTGTATTTTTCTAGAAGTTTGGAAGTACAAAATACCCCGTGGCCGATTTGCGAAACTTTTGGGACGATATCCCCTTAAGAGTGCTCTATCCATCCTGACAACCAATCAGAACGCATGATTTTTCTCCACGAATTACGGCTTTATTTAATAATAAATTATAAATCCGTTTGTTGCAAAGTATTCTTTGGATTGTTCTACAGGTGACATGTTATCGAAATTTAGCAACAGAATACTCTAACGCGTCGAAATAAACAATGCAAAATTACACCGATATGTCGTCTGCTCGTGCAGCAAGAGCGAAGAAATATCTACAGTTTCTGTTTTCGGTCTCAGAAGGCAGAAAACTGTAGCAAATTAAACATAAGAGTATATTGTTAAAATAGTATATTACGTACCTAGGCCGAGAAAATAAAGAATGTCCCAGATCGCATGCGTATTGCTACCCGAGGCGAAACCGAAGGTGGCAAACAGACGATCTAAGCATTCTTTGTTCCCGGCCGTGGTGCGTACGCGATTTTACATGCCCCAGCAGTCGGAAAGTGACTTTGACGGGAAATGTCACTTTCCAGCCGCTGGCATGTAAAATAAATTTTTTCCATCAACTTTGATCTCCATTTTCCATCGACTTTGATCATTCACACTAATTGTTTGCCCCATTCATCGGTAAAATAACATTAACGGCCATTTTCATATCAGATTCTCTACATTTCAAAATTTTATGATTTTATAAAAATATTGACAATTCAATTATTTAAATAATAATTGAAACCAAATTTTAGTTAAATGTAGGTTAAACTAATAAACCGAATGCATCTTACGAATTGTGTTCCACATTCTCTGGACTTACTAAAGCAGATTTCGATTAAAATCTTTGAATAAATTTGTGTCATTGATGAGCAAAAATTCGAGCCTATTGTAATTATTTGCATGATGGACTCTGTTTATGTTTCTATAATTATTACCAAGAAGCTATTTTAACGTCAATCCATTTGCTTTTATTAAATGCACTGAAGCCAACAAAATATTTTTGCATCCATCCACAACAAAAGTATGTCTTTATATTGTCAATATTATAATTAAAAAGAAATTGTTAAGAGACAACGCTAATAGGGAACTATAATTCTTGCTGTGAATACTACCCTGGTAAAAATAACTCCTTAAATTCGATTTATAAAAATATAATGAGTTATAATTGTGAATCTTAATCGGAAATTGGCCTATATAATATGATCGATCCTATTAAATCCTATTAGAACGAATTCCAAGAAAAAATTATTTACTTTGATATCGGATTTAATCGATTTTAATATATTTAATAGGTTTTAATAGGTTTGAATTTGTTTAATCATATCTAATCGTAAAACTTCCGATTAAGATTTACAATTATACATGATTAACATATAATGGTCCTTCTTTGTACATCTGTTCAAATCAATTTAAATTGAAACACATTTATGCAAATACGTTTTAATCGGAATATAATTTATTTTATCGTCGGTCCCTACGAAGAGTAGTAGATTTCAGAACTCGCGTCAAAGACTAGTATAGGTTTCGTTTTTTGCCGTGAAGACTAGCACTATTCGCTTTCGCCGCAAAGAGTAGTACATTTCACTGCTCAAACTAATGCTCTTTCTCGTATGAGAAAAAACGCATGATGATTTAATAATTTTTGTACTAGCCGTCTTTTTGCATGTGAATGTTACTATGTGCCACTTTAACTTTCATAAATATCATCAATCATTTAAGCATAAAGCCCCAACACCGCAAGTGTTTTCGTAAAAAATGCTAGTCTTCGTGGCAAAGTCGTGAAATGTGCTAGTCTTTGCGGCAAACGAGTAAAAAGTGCTAGTCTTAGCGGCCAAAAATGAAAAGTAATACTCTTCCAGAGTGATTTGATATGTGCTAGTCTTCGTAGAGACCGACGTTATGAAATATATTGTAATCGGTTGTAGTATGAATTGTTGTATATTATGTAGTAACTCGAATGCTCTTATATACTAACTAGCATAGAATCTTAGCGCTTGCGAGTGAGAAAAACCTGACGCCACCTAGCGAGGGATCAACAACTCCACTTTGTAATCGGTTAAAATCGTGTTTTATCAAGGGGCGCGACAGCGCCGCGCTGGCAAGAAAAAGTACGAAGTACGATTTGTCGACGGCGCAACCCTATATACTTTGAAATTGGGTTTTCTTAACCTTAAAAAAAAATCTCGAGAGCATTTAAATCATTACTATTGCGCGTATGCGCAATCTGTTGGTATCTACTTGAATATGCTAACCTAATCTTTCATGATTAAAAAGATTCATCCAAAAATATTAAGTTATTAACTTAATATTGCAAGTTGAAAATTTGCTCGGTATATTTCTTTTCGTTCAGAGTTTCCATCCTCTCCCGATTTTTCGTCTCCTCCGGTCACGTGACTTCCAGTGAAGTTAGGTATTATACACCAGTGGTTAAAGTGGTTCAGATACTTTACCGACATTCGTCTGCTACTCGGCGACACACGCGATTATATGTATATAATAATGCTATACGATTATATGCGCAATGTCTAAAGCAATAGTAGCTTATTGTCTATCAAATAGATCAAGATTTCATGAAGTGCAATAGCAAGAAGAATATGCTTTGTAAAAGATGTGGAATCTTCCAAACAAACTTTTTTCAAAAATGAAAACCTTAGCAAGAAAAAGACTAATAAACGTAGTGAAATCTCTAAATATTAAAATGTCAAGTAAATGTTTTTTGCTATACGCATTAAGATATAAAATTAAAGTTAAAATTAGTTTTCCCAATTAGTTTTCCCAAAAAATGATATCTTGACGTGACATTTTTTTTTTTTTTTTTTTTTTTTTATTGAGCTTACCCAAGACCCTTAGGGGCCTTATACAGCAATACAGATATTTTCCAGAAAAATATTTATACATATACTCTCCTTGAGGGAGAGTGAGGAGAAAGAAAAAAATCGTATTCTTTTCTTAAGAGCTATATAACATAATATTGTTCGAGGTACAGTCTATGCATTAAATTTGTAATTCACAGTATTTTAGGAATTCGCATATAATATGTAAAATACTTGGATCGATTGAGGACAGGAAGGATTTTATGGTGAACGGTGGAAACTGTTTCTTTTTTTTTTAGTTGTCGCATTAATTTTGTATTTAGATCAATTTCACAATTTTTTTAGCTTCTGTCTGAAACTTGTGTTGATTGGAATTGAAGTGATCGCGGTATTGTAGTCATGGAGGAAGATATTGTAATTACACTGGGAGTCAATTGAGTCAGCAAGCGTGTTCATGTTCGCTATGCATTGGTTTAATATACTTTTCCGATCCTTTTTTTTTTGCTGCTACAGTCGCATATGCCAGTTTATTATAGATTAAGCTACTCTTATTAGACGTAGCTTTGCCGATGTATTTACTACCTAAAAACTTCGCTCGTTCTTGGATCAATGGTAGCTTAGATTCAGCTAATAATATATTAGTTGGAGTGGTCCTCCTGTAACCTAAGGCAATTCTTATTGCTGTATATTGTATTTGTTCCATTCTTTTAGAGTGCTGTTTTGTTGTTGGGAAGTATAGAAAGATACCGTAGTCCATAACAAATCGAACGAAGCTTTTGTACAAAATTATCAGTGTTTCCGGGTCTGAGCCCCACCACGTGCCGCAAAGATACTTCATAATATTGAGAGCGTTGTTACATCGAGTTAGGATCATATTGACGTGTGCGGAAAATGTGAGCTTATAGTCGAAAATGATAACCAGAAAGCGAGCGTTTTTTTGTTTGTTTTTATTTCGCAATTATCTATATGTATCTTGGTTTCTCCAGGTAGTATATTTTTGTTATTAAAATGCACTAGATTCGTTTTTTCACGTGCTAGGTCAAGTCCTAATTTAAATAAATTTTGATGAATAATTTTTGTTCAAAGGAACGAGGAAGGGTTACGCGTAAAAGAAAAAGATTAACTTTAGACAACGATGGATTTATTGAGATGTTACACGCTCGAGTGCTAAGACGATTCTGCCCGCGGCAGTGACGCCGCTCGGTGCGCGCTGGCGCCATTACCCCCACTCTCACATTAGGACCCGCGAATTCGAAACAGCATACAATAATGTAGATACTCATGGTCGAGAACACGAAAATATACCTTATTCTAACACCCCCACTATTTGAGTGTTTTCGATGTGCCCTTTTTTTTTTTGATCGATTATGACAGTATTATTCTTTTATTAGTTACATTATTTTTATAGTATTACAATTTGGTTACATTAATCTTACTACGCATTAAATCAAATTTTTCAAAACTTAAGGCTTTCGTAAACACGTCCGCACACTGCTCGTTCGTGTTTACATACATTGTGTCAATCGAACCATCACGCAATTTTTCACATATAAATTGATAACGAACGTCTATGTGTTTGGACCTACGATGAAACTCCGGATTACGGCTTAGTTTAATAGCACTTTGGTTGTCTACTAGTAGAGTCGTTGGCCCAATACACCCGTGTCCGATATCGTACAATAATTTGCGAAGCCAGATGGCTTCTTTTGTCGCCTCGCTCGCCGCTACGAATTCCGCCTCGGTCGTACTGAGACTTACAGTACTCTGTCTCCGTGACGACCATACTACGCAATTTCCATTCAATAGAAAAACATAGCCGCTGGTTGATCTACGAGTAACAATATCCCCAGCATAATCCGCGTCCGAATACCCAACGAGTCCGTTAGCTGCGCGATTATTACAAAATAGTAATCCGAGGGAACGCGTCCCTTTTAGGTACCGCAGGATGCGTTTCGCTGCGCGCCAATGCGACTCATCGTAATTATCCAGATATCTGCTGACTACACCGACCGCATACGTGATGTCGGGGCGCGAAATCACGGATAGATACAACAAAGATCCGACTAGTTCGCGATAAGGGAGTTTTAACTCATTCTTGACAGTCGGGTACGTCAGCTTTTCGCTCGGATCGGCGGGAGTTTTGACGGTATTTGAATCTAACATTTCAAACCTTTTCAGAATTTTGTCAATATACGCCTCCTGGCTTATAAAAATATAATTATCATGTTGCAAAATCTCCATGCCAACGAAGAAGTTCAAATTCGCTACAGTAATGTCGAACTCTTTTTTAAGAACGGTTACTAAATCGTTGAGAATGTCACGATTGCGGCATAACAACAGCCCGTCGTCGACGTACAGTGCCAAATATACTTTACAGCGTTTGAACAGTCCCGTATACACGCACTTGTCCGCGCTGCTTTGAACAAAATTCAAGCTTTTAATGAAGGTGTCGAACCTCTCGTTCCAACAACGTCCGGCTTGTTTTAAGCCGTATATCGCTTTCTTTAATTTCAGAGCGGAAACCTTACTATCTATATTCAGTCCGTCTGGAACTCGCATATATAATGTTTCGTTCAACTCGCTATTTAGGTACGCAGTGCTCACATCGAAGTGCAGGGAACATAGTTTCTCTTCCGCAGCTATCGATAGCAATATTCGGACGGATTCAAAGCGAACTACGGGAGAAAAAGTTTCACTATAGTCCACACCGGCCTCTTGCGAAAAACCCTGTGCACATAGTCGCGCCTTATAGTAACATTGGTCGGTTTCTTTCGTAGATTTGATTTTAAAAACCCATGTGTTGCCGACAAGCTTTCTCCCTTCCGGTTTCTTTACGATCTCCCACGTACCATTTTTCGCGTGAGCCTCGAGCTCTTTTTTGATTGCTCTTTTCCAGAGCGGAGCGTCCGCGCAACTTAACGCGTCTCTGTAATTTTCTGGCGTATCGTACAGCTTATCGTAGGCTACATGGCATACGAGCCGGTCCGGTGAATGTAGGCTCTCGCGAGGTCGTAGGTTATAGTGACCTCGTACGACATCGGCTCGATCATCGCGATCTACCTCGGCATCCGCTTCTCGTGCATCGCGTCGTCTGCTGCGCTGCTCGACGTTTTCATCGACTTCGCGCTCGTCGCCGTTGTCTGCTGCGCGCTCACCGTCTATATCGACTTCGTGCTCGCCGCCGTCGCCTGCTGCGGGCTCATCGTTTTCTTGAGGGTGATCATTTTCGTCTCGTGCACCGGCATTTTCGTCGTACACGTCTGCGATTGGAATCGAAACCGTTTCTACCTTCGCATTTTTCGATGAATTTTCGTCAAACAGTACATTTCGCGAAATCGTTATCCGACCGGTTTTTGGATCAAACAAGCGGTGATTTTGTGAGTCCTTCTCGTACCCGACGAGTGTCAATTTTACAGACTTCGCGTCCCATTTCTTCCTTGAAGCACCCGGAACTAACGCGTACGCGTCACTCCCGAAGATTCGCATGTGCGACAAATCCGGCTTCTTATCGTACCACAATTCGAAAGGTGTTTTTGTAGGCGACCTCGTCCCAATCGTTCGGTTTAACGTGTACACAGCAGTGTTTATTGCCTCGGCCCAAAGGCGTTGCGGCAAGGCTCGCGCTAGCAACATAGTCCGAGCGCATTCGACCACGGTGCGCATCTCGCGTTCCGCTCGCCCGTTTTGCTGCGGTGTGTAAGGAGCCGAAAACAAAAGCTTGATGCCTCTAGTGGACAAGAGTTCTTTCACGCGCTTATCTGTGTACTCGGTACCGTTATCTGCGCGAACTATTTTAACTTCCTTCTCGAATTGATTTTTCACGTGCACGATATGATTTTTCAAAGCGTCGTAAGTATCGCTCTTATGCTTCAGGAAGCTCACGCTTCGAAAACCCGACGATTCGTCCTTAAACAAGATAAAAAATCTAGCACCGCCGACTGATGTCGTTTGCATAGGCCCGCATAGATCAGTGTGGACTATATCGCCAGGGGCCGCGCTTATGTCTTTATCGTTCCTTTTGAACGGAAGTCTAAATTGTTTTCCACGCGGACAATCCTCACAGAAAAAATCACTCTCCTTAGTTAGCGATATGCCCGAAACTGCCTCGCATTTTACCATGTTTTCTAGTGCACCGGTGTTTACGTGGCCGAGACGCTCGTGCCATAGTTTAGTCGAAGCTACACATACGCGATCTTCATCAGCGACTTTCGATTTTATAAACATTTTAATCAGATTGTTACTCTGTTTTAGACCTTGCGCGATTAGTTTACCTCCTTTAGAATAAATGTTCGCTTGATCGCCGGCGAGAACTACAGTGTATTTCGACGCGGTACATACTCCTGCTGACAATAGATTTTTCTTGAGGGACGGGGCATACAAAACATTGTTTATTTCACCGTCGAGCCACTGACCGTTTACTAAACGCGAAATCTCGACCTTCCCGTACCCTTCGACTTTCAGTCGCGTATCGTCGCCAAGGTGTACATACTCGTCTCGCATGGGCGTGAAATCCGAGAACCACTCGCGTCGGCATGAGTAGTGGCGGGAGGCGCCACTATCGAGAAGCCAGAGTTGATCGTCGTCCATTTCGCGGAACCAGTTCGCGTCGCGGTTCGAGTACCAAATTTGTTTTTCTGCCATTCCAGATATTTCGCTATTCGATGAAACAATGAACGCGCTAAAATTCACGGAATCTTGGCTGTCTTTAGGAGGATTTTGATTTTCGTTATTTGTTTTACCTGGTTTTTTCTTGTTTCTTCGCGCGTAACAGTATCTCGCGATGTGACCGCTTTTCTTACAAAAATTACAAATAACGCTTTTCTTATTTTTATCCGGGTTGCCGCCATTCGATGAAAAGTCCTTCTTACCCTGATTCTTCGAAAAACTGGTGGTCGCTAGCGCGCTGGTCACGTCGTCCACGTTGTATAGGCGGGATTCTTCGCGCAGAATTCTCTCGCGTAGTTTTTCCAGAGTTTGATCCTTTTCAGGGACGCTGTCCCACGCTGATATGAACGGGCTGTATTTTGACGGCAGTGTCCCGATAATCTTTGCCATTATCATGATGTCGGAAATTGTCTCCCCAACGTCCTTGAGTTGATTCGCGAGGTTTTCTACTTTCGCCATGTGCTGTGCCGCTGAGTCGCCTGACGCCATCTTGTATTCGTGGAATCTCGTGGTGAGAGTGAGTTTATTTGCGGCACTCTTTTGTTCGTGGATACTCGACAATTTTTCCCACATTGAATTGGCAGATGTGCAGGTGATTAGGTAGTCGAGCTGGGTATAGTCCATAGACGACGACAAAATGTAGATCGCCTTGGCGTCTTTCTGGATCCATTTTGAGAGAGCTGCAGCATTTGCCTCGTTGTCTTCTGGTTTGGCATCAGTGCCTTCTACAATTTTCATGAGGCCTTGAGACACAAAAATTGCTCTCATTTGGAATTTCCATAGTTGGAAATTTTGGCCGTTAAATTTCGTCACGTTTCGCAAATCCGGGACGTTAGTGTCCGACATAATGACTGATTTGCCAAGTAACGTGAGTCCGTTAAACAAAATCACTCGAGCGAAAAAAAAACGTTGTGAACACGCGTAGGCGCGAACAGTTTCTTCACACTATCACAAAAAAAACTCACTTAAAGAAAACACTCTACGCGAAAAAATTGTCCTTCTCTAGGCCACCACGTGGCTGGGCCCATAACCTGTTCAAAGGAACGAGGAAGGGTTACGCGTAAAAGAAAAAGATTAACTTTAGACAACGATGGATTTATTGAGATGTTACACGCTCGAGTGCTAAGACGATTCTGCCCGCGGCAGTGACGCCGCTCGGTGCGCGCTGGCGCCATTACCCCCACTCTCACATTAGGACCCGCGGATTCGAAACAGCATACAATAATGTAGATACTCATGGTCGAGAACACGAAAATATACCTTATTCTAACAATTTTGACTTATTTTTCAATGGTATTTTTACAATTTTCGAATGGAACTATTCTTGAGTAAATAGCTGTGTCGTCAGCAAATTGCGAAATAGTGACGCCTTTGGGTATATTGTCGGCTATATTTGCCACGTAAATGAGATAAAAAAGGGGGCTTAAAACCTCTTCCTGTGGAACTCCTTTACTTACTTTAATTAATTCTTGTCCCTCTATGTGGGTGTGTATCCACCTTTCATATGTTAGAAACTTTGCAAATCCAACAACTTTCTCAGAGCACTTAATTTCCGCTAGTTTATTAAGTAAAATATCACTTAAGACGTTATTAAATGCCTCAGTGACATCCAAGAACGCCGCAAGTAGATCTTTATTTTCTGCCAGCGCGCCCCGTACTTTAAGCGTAAAGTTCGTTAGATTGTCCGTGCATGACCTACCTTTACGAAAGCCAGATTGATTTATCGGAATAATGTTATTTGTTTCAACCCACCATTCTAGCCGATTTTTCACTATTCTTTCAAATACTTTAGATAAGCATGGGGTTAGTGATATGGGTCTTACTCCACTATCATCCGGTTTTTCTATAAAATGAACAATCGACTCATTCCACGTGTTAGGGAAGTCACTCATTTCGTACATTTCGTTGTAAATGTCTAGGAGTAAAACCTTGTATTGGATAGGTAAAACTCGTAGGATTTCATAGTCAATTCCGTCTATTCCCGGGGCAGAATCCTCTTTACCTGAATTTAACGCTATATTAAGTGCGGAAAAGGAAAAATGTTTATCGAAAAAAATCATTGTTTTCGAAAGTAGGGATGTAGTCGTCTTGAACACTAACCCAAGGTGGGGCGATTTTATCTAAGCATTTTAGAGCTTTCTCATTTAAATTGTCTTCCACTGTAGGACACTTTATATTGGCCGAGCTGTTCTTTAAGATTTTAAATATGTTCCAAACGCGTTTCGGGTTCGTTCTGAGGTTAATGGATTTTGCAAAGTCTCTAACGTATTCCCTTTTTTTCTTTTTGAAAAGCTGTATGGCTAGTGCACAATTTTTATTGTATTCAATCAGATCCTCGAGTTCGTTGGAGAATTCCCATTTATTGAAAGAGGTACGTCTAAGAATAAGTCTTTTGATTTTGTTACAGTCTGAGTCCCGCCAGGGGACAGGGTTTCTAATCTGCTTTATGTCACTTTCAATTTGTTTTTCCGGCGTAGCTGCTTTAATCGCGTTTGTAATAACATTTACAAAAAAATCATACTTTTTAGTCGGAGACAATGTATCATAATCATTAGAGAAAAAGCTAGAGTATTCCGTCAAATCATTTTCAAATTTGTTCCAATTGGTTTTAAGTCGTTTTAATTTATATGATTGTTTATGTTATATGTTCTTTCGAGCGTCTACATCTATCAAAATAGGATAATGGTCGGAACCAAGAGTTTCATTGTAAACATTTACACTCAACTTATCCGCAAAGTTCACGGTGGAAAACACTAGATCTATATTAGATTTATAGTTGGTTCGCGCGTTTAGATGCGTAAATGAATTGTGGTTATGTAAAAATAAATTTTGATCAATTGTACTGTCATAGAGTCTGTCACCGTTCGAATCCGTGTCTCTGCAATTCCATATTTGGTTGTGTGCGTTGAAGTCCACCATGTAGATAGTGTCGTTATTGTTTACACACTCTGCGATCGCATTCCATTCTTCTTGTGTAAGTGTACTTCCAGGAATTTTGTAGCACGCTGGCAGATCAGAAGTGGGCTCGTGATTTGTTATTCTTACACCTGCCATTTCTATATCTGCGACTTGTGGTGGAATTCGGGCTAAAGTCGAAAAAGTTATGCCTCTTCGTATTACAAAGAGTATACTCCTCCACGCGAATTCTTTCTGTCTTTCCTATATGTGTTAAATCCTGTGACTTTAAAGTGATCTTTAGGCTTAAGCCATGACTCTACGCATATTAGTATGTCAAGGTCTTGGAGGATTTGTTGTAGTTCGTTTTTGCGTGGTTTGGCACTTCTAACGTTCCAAAATAAGATTTTGAGAGATGTCTCGTTTGGAACCATTACGAAAATTGGGTGTTAGTTTTTTTTAATTCGAGATTTTCGATCTCATGAGCATTTTTACTGTTTAAGTCACTGATGGAAGATGTTCGTCATCTGGGTTTATCAAGTGTTTTTTAATTTTAGTGATGCGTAATTTCATATGTCGATTATTCATATGTTGATACACTTCACTTAGACAGGTTTGTAGAGATGTATAATTACTTGCATAGTTATCGGCAATATTTCGTATATCGGATCTTCCGTACGTTTCTAAAATAAACTTCACTATCGAGTTGAAATCCACGGAAAACTTTACACTATTGGAATTAATGTGTTCTTTAGCTGGTTCTAAGTATTTTTTGATTTCTTCTATAGTATTGCTCGTGTTCTCCAAAGGTTTGACTTTCTTGCGCGCGTTACGATTGCGTTTTATTTCATCTTGTACATCCACGGTGCTTTTTTTCTCATTGGTTGTTGAGTTTGTAGGTGAGTAAGGTCGTTTAAATGGAGGGGGCATTGCTAGCTTATCATCTTCTTGCACTTTACTTGTCACGTTAAGGGGATCGACTTGTTGTGCTGATGTTATAGAATCCACTGGCGGCTCTAATTGCAATTGCATGTCGTTGATTGTGTTCATGTTTTTGCAATATTTTTGAGTGTGACCTTCCTCTTTGCAGAGAAAGCATACAAGTTTGTCTGTGGAAAAGTATATCCAACAAGACATATCGTCGTAATTTATTTTGAGTGTTTCTGGCAGTTTTGGGATGTCATCTGGGTGCATGTACATTTGCCTCCTAAAACTCATAAGATGCGAGAATCCTTCCGATGTAACTGAAGATGCTTTAATTTGTGTAATCTTTGACAGTGGAGTCACCGCGTTTTAATCTTGGCGGGGAAGAAACCCTGTGTCCTTGAGTGGTTCTTGGTTTTTAAGTGTCGAATAAGGAAAAGTTTTTGAACTGTTCTTTAGAGTGAGTTTATGATTGTTGCTAGGTTAATTAAGATGTAAGAGGGTGGCTTTCTTAAGTTATACTTATTTAGATTTATATCACCATGATAATTCCGAGTTTCGAGGATGGAATGGACGCCAGTTTATTTCCATTCGTAACGTTATCTTAGCAAAATATTGTTAGAATGAGTAATAATCAGAATTTGTATACTGATAGAATATATTATATACCCATTTTAAGAACGTAGTATGTTTTGATTAGGTATTCTCTTCGCGATTTTCTACACTTTCGTATATTGAATTGTTGTGTACAAACACAAGATCGTTAGTCGAATTGTCGATTCCTTCTTATTTTGAATTTCTTAGCAATTTCGTCGTTCGGCACCATACATGCTCAATATTTGCATCCAAGCACTGAAAACTGTACATCTAAACATAACCTACAACCGGAATGTAAACATCACATGTACGGAATTCGTAAACCGTTGCCCTCACGTTGACGAAACTTTTCGCTAATCATTGGTAAAAAATTGCGTCGGTACGTTGTCCGTCGCGAGGCTCGTCGGCCGACGTCGCGGCCCGATGGGAAGACCGCGCTAATTGGCCGCAAGCGGCGAGCGGGTCCGAGCGCGCAAGTCGTGGCGAGCAGCCCGCCACTGAATCTCGAGCCGTCGAAGGGATAGGATGTGTTCACGAGTGTTGCGTCCCCGTTGTCGAGGAGGAGATCGCGCCGCGTAGCATCACGTATCGCGTATCGAGAGGATCGCGCGCGGGATTCTCGCAGAGTGTTGTGTGTTCAGAAGAAGAAGACGCGGCCGCACTATCGGAACGAGAGGACGCTAGGAGGAAAGCTGAGACTGAGACGAG
>QLSS01000148.1:183174-216371 GCA_024372645.1 Trichomalopsis sarcophagae | reverse complement strand
ATTTTGTATGTCTAGGTAAATCATTCGAGAGCGGTGTCTAGGTGTACGAGGTAGCCGATGACGAGATCTATGTGGTGCGCTCCGTAGTTTTTGGTGTCTAAGAAAATAAATCATACGAGGACGGCGTCTAGGTGGACAGGGTGGCCGATGACGAGGTCTAGGTGGAGCGATTCGTGGTATTTGGTGTCTAGGTGTAAAAATCATTCGAGGAAGGTGTCTAAAGGTACATATAACGACGTCTAGATAGTTAGTCCCGTGGTTTTTGGTATCTAGGTGTAAAAATCATTTAAGGGTGGCGTTTCCTAGGTATAAATAGGGTGGCCGATAACGTAGTCTGGGTAGTTCGCACTTGATTTTCAGTGTCTACGTGTAGAAATCATTCGAGGGTGGTGTATATCAGAACAATCAGTGATTTCATGTTAATGATAAAAATGTTACAAAAAAGCCATGGTTGAAAGGTGCTAAAGATGCTTATATTTTATTTTTAGGACAAATATAAAATACTCAAAAAGATTTACTAAAAAAGAATGAAATTAAAAAAAAAATTAACTTTTAAAAAAGTAAAAGGTTAGGCGAGTTTCATATATTCCCCAACGAATTAACTGATAAAAAACAATGAGATCAATCAAACAAAGTCAAGTTTATTGTATTGAATCGTAATAAAGCAAGGAATAACTTTCAAGATAATTACTACGTAACTTGCCATGCCCGTTTCATTGTACTTATGGTGTTTGTATGACTTTCTAATATATAAAAATGACTGCGGTCTACATTTTAACTGCTTCAAGGAATGCTTTGCCAAATATAGAGAAAATATTTCTCATTGACATTTGCACACCTTGTCGTTGCAATGCTGAGACTTTTTTGCCAAAAGTACTGCTCAGCGAGCCTATAAAGCCAACATCCAGTGGCTGCATTTTGTGCGTGTAGTGAGGAGGAAAACAAAATCTTCACACCATGCTCTTTTGCCATCTCTATCACTTGCAAATTCTTCACATGCGGGACATGACTATCAAGAAGAAGAAGAAGAAGAAGAAGAAGTACAGGGTCTTCTGGTTTGCGTGAGAAAAGTCAATGAACTTCTGGAACCATCTTGCATAGATTTCCGTTTGCATGTAGCCAGTCTTATGAAACTCCGACCATGCTCCAGGAGGTGTATCATTTAAGAATTCCGGATTGACTTTCACTCGAGGAAAAATTAGCATTGGTGACATGAAGATTCCAGCTGCTGACATACACACTTCTGCTGTCACTGTCTCACCTCGCTTAGCTGCAGTCAAGCCACCAACTTGTCGACGTCCTTTTTGAGTAACCACCTTGGGTGATGATTTGGGCACTACGGATACACTCGTTTCATCCACATTGACGATTTTTTCAGGAGTGAAATTGTGTTCATCCAACAGCTTTCCCAGTAACGTGTAGAATTCTTTTACTGCTTCTTGATTAAAACCATAATCTTTGGCTGCAGACGTATGCTCAGCTTTCCTGAGAGATAGATCATGACGTTTTAAAAAGTTGTGCATCCAGCCCTTGCCAGCGAGCCATAGAAAAATATTAAAAAGGATAACAAACATATTTATAAATTGAATTTTTTAAAATTGTAGGTTGATTTTAAATGATGTCAATCCCATCAAGCTGTTCTCCATGCTTTCAATGCTGATTTTAAAAGCATTTGATTGATTTATCATGGTTTTGATCTTTACACTTTTTCAAGAAAGTAGTTGTTGGTACTCCGAAATGACTGGCAACACTCTTACAACTATGACCCTCTAATACTTTTTGGACGGCTAATTGCATTTGACCTTCGTTTCAACTTAACCTAGTAAGCTTCTTTTTGTAAGTACTTACAATTTTTGTACTTATAAGTTACTTAAAACTAATTAAGCAACGGAGCACTAACTCAACCCATCGCAGCCAAGGACTCCGAATTGAAGGTTAAGTTTGATCAGCTGATTTACGCGGCTGCTGTTCATCGCCGTCCCCGTGTGACACTCGTGCCCCACTTTGATAGCATTTTGTTAACAATTTTCTGCTATTTAAGCGTAGCTACATTTGAATACTATATGTGTTATATAAGTATTTTGAGAAATGATTGAAAAATGAATCCAACCTTTTTTTTCAACTCTGGTTTTTTATTTTATGCCATCAATCCATACTACATTTTTTTTAATAACTTGCTAAGGGTAAATTGTGGGTGCATTATTAAAGCATTTTAATGAGCGTTTGCTTAAAAAAATATTTTTATTTTTATAATATTGGTATGACAAAGTCACCCGCCTGACATGGCATGCCCCACCCTCTCCTATGCAACTTTACGGGCGAGAAGCATCCCTGATTATTTTTTTTTTTTTTTTTTTTTTTTTTTTAAACATGGAGAGCAAAAAACATAATTGTTGTCGTCCCTGATATCGATAGAGACTCGCAGTTATTAATGCGTGCCCTTAGGTGCTTAAGTACTCGCAATATTGCTGTCAATCACTACGAGTCATTTGTCCTTATTTCACGTTTGATCCGAAGAAAGATCGTAGACAATAGGCTTTGCTGCTCACGCTTGTCACTGTCTTGGTAGTCCGGGGGCTCACAATACTTCCCGTAACAAATTTAAGGTCCAGTCTAACACCAAGTCTTTTCTTATGTATTTGTGCCCCCTGAATCCAAATCGCGAGGATGGATTAGCGATCGCGGTAGCCACTACTGGAGTTGCTCAAGTAAGCATATTTAAGTAGCCCTAACTGGAGAAAGTCCGGTAGCCAGTACTCGACAAAATCCATAGGCCAGAGTAGATGAATTTTCGAACTCATGCTACCGTATCTAATACTAGAAAATTATCAATAATAGATAATATGATCGATTAATGCAGTATAGCCAGAAGCAGAATGCTATTTACGAGCAAGACAGCGTAGGTACATTTAGAGGTTATGTTGGATTCCGGCTCTGGCTACCGGACTCTCTGGTTGTGGCTACCGGAGACTCTCCGGTTGGTGGTACTTTGTGCTATCAAGTAACCCTAACTTTATTTTTTCTCAGTGTAAAAAATTTAATATTGAAAAATCGAAAATCTTGGTTTAAACTCGAAAAAAAACAATCTCTCAAAGATATTTCATTAATGTTTATGCCGAATACACTTAGTTTGATAGTAAAAATCCGTGTGTATGTACATATTCTCGCATTGAAAAATAAGAAAATAGCTACTTTTACAAGACTGTTGGATTTTTACTATCAAACTAAGTGTATTCGGTATGCACATAATGAAATATCTTTGAGAGATTGTTTTTTTTTTTCGGGTTTAAATCGAGATTTTCAATTTTTCAACATTAAATCGTTTATAACTACTGTTAGACGCATTTTTCAGCAATCTACCCTCGTGATTCAGATTCAAGGGACAAAAATACGTAATAAAAGTCTTGGTGTTAGACTGGACCTTAAATTTGCAACGGGAAGTATTGAGGGCCCCCGGACTATAGCGTCCGCGTGTCACTATCGTTACCGTGGCTACTGGCTAGAGAAATCTAGCGAGACTAGGTATCGCTTGGTATCGCCACGCTCGCTCAGCAGCCTTGGCGCTACCTGTGTACCCGAAGGAAACCCTAGGGGAGCCTGCGTGTACCAAGGCAGCTGCGGTCACTTAGCAATTGCAATCTTTTGATAATCTTTTCCTGCAGTTCTAACCTCACAATGACTGTGAACGGAAACAGCACCTGGTATCTGTAGCCATGGCAAGACTAGTGACACGCGGATGCAAAGACAGTGACAAACGTGCGCAGCGAAATCCATTGTCTACGATCTTTCTTCGGATATAACGTGAAATAAGGGAAAATGACTCGTAGTGACTGGCATCAATATTGCGAGTACTTAAGCACCTAAAGGCACGCATTAATAACTGTGAGTCTCTATCGATATCAGGAATGCTTCTCGCCCGTAAAGTTGCATACAGGTTGTACTTCTTTGGGTTTCAGAGTGAAACCAAATAACCTCGTATACCTTTAGCGCCCGTATAACAAAATTTCCTAAATTCAGATGATTGATTGTGCGACCTCGCACAATTAGACTTTTTCTCTATTTCCTCATTCCCCTCGCTACTATGAAAGCACTCAAAATTGTATGTACGACCCAGTCTTAATTTCAATAAATAAAAAGCTAAACTGAAATTCTTCAGGGATTAACTGACCAAGAGAGTTCACACCTTTTGTTCATAAATTCGGCTAAAACTATTAAAAAACGGCTTGTTAGCCAGAAAAATGGAGGTGGTGGTTTAGCCTTTTTGATCTTATTCTATTCAATTCTCCTTTCATCTGCTGTTTGTTTTCGCGCAGTAGTAGTCTGTTCTTATTATTGATTGACAGTTTGATAGCACACATCGATAAGCGTAAGTGCCGTCAATATTATTATATACGCGTGTGAGACGATTTATTCATGTACACTGCTATCAATATATGCGAACCCGGATTGCAGTTTCAAGACGTTAATTGTTTGGTTTGGACGTCGGCGACTGGAACTTCCGTCGTCGACCTTCCTCAATCCAATGTAAATTCCTCGCCAGGACTGCAACTCCCTACAGGACTCCGGTACTACCGGGATGGATTAACTAATGTTAAGCAGAATACAACAAAAACTATTCCGAAAATATGAGATTTCAATGCCGCTTTACAATTACGAATCGGCAATACATTTGACTCAACACTTATCCTGATCTCAGATTTTTGCTCGCCTGTGACGACGCAAAAGTATACAAGTAGCGTATAGTCCATCTGGACCCCCGGACTTCTCGCGTCGCTCTGCCGACTTCGCACGGCATTTATGGCTCGAAAGCCCTCGCATATTATTTTCTTTTACTTGCTTACATTTGAACGTTACATACCTTTCCCTGCATTAGCATGAGGAGTTTTTTGTACTTAAGGCTCTATGTATACGCTCAACGTATATATAGCTCTAGGGCTCGAAACTATAGCCTCGTATGTAGCAACATTCTTAGGTGGAATTTCAACCTTATCACTTTCTTCTTTTCTCGTCTTTTCTAACTTCTTAAGGATGGTTGCTATATAATTCTTACGGCACCCCACTCCTCCTGTGAAGTCAACATAGCTGCTTTTTTGAATAGTTGTAGCCTTAGTTTTCGATTGTATATGATGTTCCAAGTCGGTAGACTAAGTACTAACCCTTGGGGAATACCTCGTGTAACTTCATAATTGATTTTAATTGCTTTATATGAGGACTTTCTTCCATGTAATTGTTTACTCTATTATCACCTTTCTTACATATGTTCTACGATATTTTTAGGTTAATTTCGAGGTTAATCTATTTTTTCTCGAAGTTTTGTGGTAGAGTCAACAAGTATTCGTGTACGCGGCTTTTCAATATACTTAGGGAACTACTACTAAGCTAACTACTAAGCCGAATTCTGATCGACACAGAGTCCCAAAAATACATAGATCGTATTGAAAACGTATTGCGATACATTTCGATCGTAGCTGTGGGAATCATGAATGACGATGTACAATTTTTATTTCGGGCCGAACGTCTAATTTCGTCACCCGGTTTTGGAAACATATCATAATTTTACTTATCTTCAAATGAGAGCCAACCTAGCTTACCACAATATGGTTTCAACGCCGAATCTTTCCTAAGATGAAAAATATACCGAATTACGGAGTTACATAAACACTGGAGTTTAACAGCGAGGTAGTTAGGTAAATTCTGACATACTAAACAGGCGTAATCGAAATAGGTAAAACTAGCGCATGAACAAGATTCTTCTTAACATTAACCGAAAGTGAGTAGTCTCGGTAACACAATCGATACAGTGCATGGTGAGCCCTAACATAAATTTGCAAGACATTTGCGTCCGATGCGACTGTAATATTGAATACAACTCCAAGATTTTTCACTGTGTCCGTAAACGGAATCACAACTCCATCTACGATCACTGGCGCGATCATTTCAATATTAAGGCGAATATGACGCTGGTGCGAGCCAACAATCGTAGTTTTCGTCTTAGCAACATTTAGAAGCAGGCCGTTGTCGCGAGACCATTCAGCAACTCGTTGAGCATCTTTGTTTAGAAGGTTAATTCGCTGGGTCGGCATTGGGTATATATCTGGAAATCGTCAGCAAACAACATTCAAATAGCCTCGCAGTTTTTCAATACCGTAATAACCTTGTAATAAAGATCATAAATATGATCGCTCCAGGGGGAGATCCTTGTGAACACCTGACGTATTAGGTAAAAAGGTAGAACAGGTCCTGTCTAGACCAACTACTGCCTGCGATCGTCCAGATAAGTATGAGGGGACCCAAGCAATGGTTTCCTTTGTAAAGCCGTATCCACCGAGTATCTTAAACAAGAGCTCGTAATTAATCTTATCAAAGGTTTGTTTGTAATCAAATAGCAGCAAAACAGTTATAAGCCCTTCCTCAGGGCCTCGTTTAATGTCGTTGGTAATTTTTAAGAGTGCAGTCTGAGTACTATAGCCCGTTCGGAATCCAGATTGTTTCGGTGAAATAAGTGACTCCGTTTCAAGATAGTCGATTACTTGACCAACTAGGAGCTTATCAAATACTTTCGCAAAATGAGGTATATTTGCTACTGGTCGAGTATCACCCGGAGAGTCAGGGGTGGGCCTCTTATTATGCTGGATAATATCAGATTGCTTCCATAGCGAGGAGTAGGTACTATTCGTGATTGATAAGTTAAATATACGACGTTGCACGTCGCAGTCGTGCGAAGCACACTTTGTTGTTTCGCGCGAAGACCTTCTCGACGAGCAAAGTCAGAGAAGAAGCCGCTCTGCGACAAAGCACGCCGCAGCCGCGCGAAACGCAACTTTGTTGTTGTTAGCGCGGCGAGGAAGAGAAGACTATCGGTTCCAGCGAGGCCCGTGTGTTCTCGGACGCGAGTTGCGTCCCGGGAATACGTGGAAGTTGCTGGCCGATGTGCGCGAATGTGAGCCGCTGATTCGCGCGTGGCGCGAGACGAGCAGCCAATCAGCATGTCTCGCGCCTCGCGCAGCCAATTAGGTCGCGTTATCAGACGGGCCCGGCGGCCGATGGCGGGACGCCGAGCGCGCGCGCGGCAGTGCGGCTCGGCAGTTACGTCTCGAGCCTCGTCAACAGAAGTTGACGAGCGATCGCGCGCGACTGTGCATAGTGAGAGAGAGAGAGAGAGAGAGAGAAAGAGAGAAACAACGGCCACGGCTGGACAACTGCACCGAGGACGAGCTATCCCCGGAGACCACGATCCAGCGGTGCCACTTGAGGAAGGACGCCAGGGCGTGGGCCAGGCCGACATCCTCATCCACCCCGAGGCAGAGGAAGAGAGAGAGAGAGAGAGAGACAGGAAGAGAGAGAGAGAGAGAGAGAGAGAGAGAGAGAGAGAGAAAGAGAGAGAGAGAGAGAAGGAGCGAGGGAAGCCAGCACTTCCTGGGTCATCGAGGCTTCCGTCGGGAGGCGACTAGTGTTCGCCTCTCCAACACCAGGTAAAGCACTTAAGTTCCTCGGGAACCTCTCGGTGCGAGCCGTTAGGCCGCCGAGAGAGTGATAGAGAGAGAGAGAAAGAGACAGCCGCGAGTATGTGAGAGAGAGAGAGAGAGTGAGAGAGAGAGAGAGAGAGAGAGAGAGAGAGAGAGAGAGAGAGAGAAACGCGAAACAAAGAGCGAGCGTGTGAGAGAGAGAGAAAGAAAGAAGCATCGGGCGTCCGAGAGTCCTCCGCTGCTCGGTAGCAGCAGGTCGGGCTTGCCTCCAACGCGAGGCAAAGCCCGACCTGCTGCTATCGAGTAGCGAGTTCTAGCAAGCGAGAGAGAGGAGAGAGAGAGGGGGAAGCCGAGCGCTCCGCATCGTCGTGCCGAGACCGCTCGCGCGAGCCGTAGGAGAGCGCGCGCTACGTGTGTGAGTGTGAGAGAGTAGGAAGGGGGACCACGCTGACTCGTGCTACGACGTCGCGGTGCGCGCAACGTTAAGTACGAGAGAGAGCATTCGAGGTGTGTGTGTATGCGTGAGAGCCGACGGGTATACCGCGCGACGCCAGAAGAGAGAGCTTCGAGGCGCGCGCGCGTGTGTGCGTGAGAGCCGACAGGTATACGGCGCGACGCCAGAGCTGAGAGCTTCGAAGCGTACGCGTGTACCTAAGAGTAGAGGTGTGACGGCGAGCCCTACATGGCTATTGTGCGCGGGCGGCTACGGCCACCGCGTTGTAGGGAAGGGCTGGGCGAAATACAGGTGCAATAAAACTGTTAACTCGTGTGATTATTTCTTCCTTCCTCCACCAGGTTCTCCCAAACGTCGGCGATTACATCAAATCCTACGAAATAAAGAAAAATCCTAGCGCGTTCGAGGCGTTAGGTGTTGCGCACCTGTGCTGGGAGGCACAGCGTCGCAATTGGCATCCCTTGTGGGGATTTCGTGATCGCCGAGGTGGAGAGGAGGGGAAATCGGGAGCGTGCTTGAGAGTGTGTGTGAGTGAGGAAGCGCGATGAATCGGGCGGCGATTAATGAGACGCATGCAGCCGTAATGCAACGGCTGATGCATAGCTCACGCGAATTTCGCGCGATAAAATTTAGGATTGGCCGGATGTCAGAGTATGAACTCAATGAAGAGCTCGAAGCCAGAGGTTTTGGCTTGCGATCGATTGTTGCGTGCGTGTATTGAAGAAGCGAATCCGAATTTAGGCAAAATCGCGTGGTACGAGTGGGATATCGGAGGCGAGAGAGCCACAATATCCAACGACGAAATAGAGCGGCTTATTTTAGGGGAAATTCCACCAAAGAGGGTGAAAAAGAGAAGGTTGAACGAGGACAACCAGACGAGGTTGGTCAATCCACGTTCTAGTGAAAGCGAGAACGGAGGAGACGATCACCGAGCCGGTGTCAATGTAAATGTGCCACCGAGTACGGCGGTAGCGACTACGACGTCGTCGAGCGTAGTCACCTCACGGGCTGGAGCGGCCCTGGTGACTGCTACGGCAGCGTTATCGGGACGACCGATTACCTCCGCGGTAATTGGAAACCTGATGTCGCCTCCGACTCCGGCACCACGTGGCTATCGGTTAGAGAATCGTATGCCAGTGAGACACCCTGGTGCGTGGGAGTACTTCTCGGCTCGGATAGTGCGCGATATAGGCGAATCGCCTATTGCCCGACCGGGACATAGAGAAGCTCCGAGCAGGGTTCCTGTCGCGGAAAACCGACCTCAGCTAGGAAGAGAGCGATGGTATACACCATCGACTACTCTAGCTGG
The DNA here is from genome assembly GCA_024372645.1 of Trichomalopsis sarcophagae. NCBI lineage: Eukaryota > Metazoa > Arthropoda > Insecta > Hymenoptera > Pteromalidae > Trichomalopsis > Trichomalopsis sarcophagae. The sequence goes on along the minus strand of QLSS01000148.1, from coordinate 207,142 downwards.
AGGAAAGCTTTCCGCGACAGCCAACGGTGACGAGCGGAGAAGTGAGGAAGGCTCATCGGTAAGCTCAAGAGCGGGTAAAAGTTAGGCCGAAAGCAAAAGAGAGAGTGCGAATCGGTATTTAGAAACGAACGAACGCCTAAATGAACGTGTGACTCGTATAGGGGAACTCCGTGCAAACGGAATGACCTACGAGCAGGCCAGAGAGAGGGCTCTTGCAGAGGAGCTCGAACTTGAGGGCCAGCGCATTTTTAATCAGGCAATGGAAGAGTTCGATATGGAAGAGGAGGAGGAAGAAGTGCGACGTCGGCATCAACGCAATCTTCAGAAAGTGCGTGAAGAAGCGTTGACCCAAGCACGTCAAATCATTAGCCGGAGAAATAGTTTGCGTAAAGAGGAAGAGCCGAGACCGGAAAGTCTCAGGCGAACCTCGACGCAGGCTATAAAACGGTCAACATCGCAGTGTCAGAGGTGTGAGAACGGAAGAGTTGCGGAGTCTGTTAGTCAGTCAGAGAACCAGAAGGGAGAGAGAAAACGGTTCTTTGACGGAGCAATGCCAACGGACAGGAGTTCGGAGAGTCAATCTCACGTCCCTCACGCGAGCAAGAGCCGCGTGAAGAGGACCCGGAAAAGCAAGCGTGGACAGGGAAGAGGGAGAGAGAGTGCCGAGAGAGTGCAAAGTCCAAGAGAAAGCGTGAGTCTCTTGAGCAGCAGCGACGGCGAATTCGAGCATAGCCCGAATCATGCGTCGATGGAAAGAGTCTCGGTGCGAGGTTCTCGAAATGAGAGCCCAGACTGCGCTCGAGACATCATTAAAAGACTTAAGGACTGGGATTTCCAGTTTTCCGGCGAAAGCCGAAACGAGGACCCAGAGGAGTTTTTGGAGAGGTTGAGTGATTGCCGAAAAGGTACTCGAGCTCTGGATACAGACTGGATAAACGTCTTGTCCTGTATATTCAGGGCGAGGCGGGCCGTTGGTTCAGAGCAAAGAGAGGGAAAATTCAGACGTGGACGGAGTTTTGCCGAGAGTTCAGGCACCGTTACGTAACTGAATATAACAGGGAAGATTTGATGGAGGATCTGAGGCGGAGAACGCAACACAAAGGCGAGAAAATCATCACTTTTCTCGCCAAATTCGAGTATATTGTGTCGCGGTTCGATCAACCTCCATCAAAAAGAGAATTATTGCAGATAGCGTATCGCAATATTCTACCCGAGTATCGAAAAGCTATCGGTGATAAGCTCATTGATAGCCTGGAAGATCTCGAGAAGTACGGGCGCCGGTGGGAGAAGCAGCGAGACTTGGACAGTCGGTATGCTCCGCCATTGCCAGCCGAGAAGATGCATGTTCCCGGCGCGGCATATACAGGAGGGGTGACTAAGCCCAAGGTCGCTGCAGTTGAGACGGTGGAAAAGGAGAAAGAGAGTGAGGAGACTCCGAAGAAGGGCAAGAAGTCGAAAGCTAAGAAAGCTGCGACTTCAGCGTCCACTTCGAAGTCGGAGAGAGTAGCGAGCGCTAGCACTAACGTCGACCCTGGTAATAAACCAAAGCCGACGGGAAATGGTGCTGCAACAAGCCAGAATTCGGGCAATAAGCAGAAGGGCGGAGGATCTCAGCCACGCACTGGAGGAAATCCAGTGACGGGGGCGGGTAAATCGCCCTTGGGGCTGACCAACGTGAGCGCGGAAGAGTTTCTCGGCGCTTGTTTCACGTGTCAACGGGTGGGCCATCGCGCTTCGCAGTGTCCCGAAGTAGTCTGCTACAGATGCAGAGGAAAGGGACACACCTCGAGGAATTGCACAAATCCTTAGACGGGGCAAGCTCATCGAGTCCTGCACCATTGATAACGGGCACCCCTAAGACCCAGTGTCAATGGTGGGGACGAGAGGGTGTTACGCTACTCTCGTGTCCCGACTGTCGGATAATAACTACAGCAACTGAAGATGGGGGCCCAGAAATAAAGAGACCGGTGCCCCCAGTTCAAGAGAAAACGAGAGGTAAAGAGGCGAAAGTGGTTACGTTCGCTCAGCCACTCGTAAAGCTCGACGAAACCGAGAGGAAAGACGAGGAAGAAGCTCGCCCGTTTGACGAGTTGAGGAAGGTTGAGAAGATGGCCACGAGGTTGCTGAGTGAAAGTGAGAAGGGAGAGAGAAAAAGGTGGGACCTGACCACAGTTCGATTAGATTATCGAGCCTGCCAATGGTTCAAACCGACAGGAGTAGAGAAAGAGAGCGAGAAACGGAACGCTGCGAGGAACGAAAAACCTCAAAGCTCGCCGAAACCGCTCTTTGTCCCAGAAATCAGCACGAGGGAAAGTGCCGATGAGGGAGAGGTGGTGGCCGGAGCAAATACGGAAAATAGAAATTTCCTATCAGTGAGCCTAGGCGGGCGAGTGTATCAAGCACTGCTCGATCCAGGGGCAACTCTATCGTTAATTAGCCCAGAAATCGCCAAGAGATTTCGGGAGCGGTTAACGAAGAGCACGACTAAGCTCCGCACAGCCACGGGACACATTCACTCAGTGCTGGGAGAGTTGGAAGTGATACTCGATATTGGAGTCAAAGAACAGGCTATTTCTTTCAAAGCCGCACTGTCGCTCGAACAACTAATGATCCTCGGTATGGATTTTTGTAAAAAGTTCGACTGCGACGTGCGGCTGGGCAGAGGCTTGTGGCGCACGGAAGAGGGCGAGTGGCGACCATTTGCTGATACAAATAGCAAAAAGGAAGCTACAGTGTACGCTGAGTGTGCTGGCCTGTCGACTATCACAGAGAAGGAGCGTGCGGAGGTGAGAGAGCTAGTGGAAGGGATTTTGAAAGACCAAGGCTCGTCGATAGGGCTCACGCATCTTACGGAGCACCATATCGAGCTGATGGACTTCACGCCGATTCGGCATAAGCCTCGGCGTGAATCTCCTGCAAAGCAATAATAGAGAGATCGGCAAGCGATTACACGAGGGCACCTGTCATGATCCGTAACGCTGACGGAACATGGAGGTTTTGCGTCGATTATCGATGACCTGGTGATCGCCACGGAGACTTTCGAAGAGCACCTAGAGTGGCTCGAGTTTGTCTTGAAGCGACTCACGGGCGCGGGGCTAGTCGTGAATGAGGAAAAGTGTGAATTCTGTTGTTCGCAGATCAGGTGGCTGGGTTTCTTACTGGACAAGGAGGGACTGCGTCCTGATCCCGAAAGGGTAGAGCCAGTGAAAAACTTTCCGGCACCGAAAAACGTCAAACAGTTGAGACGATTTCTGGGCATGTTGGGCTGGTATTCGCGCTTTATTGAGCACGAATCCGAGCTAAAAGTCCCACTCGTTCGACTGCTGCGAAGAGATCAGAAATGGGAATGGGGAGATGAGCAGCAAGAGGCTTTTGAAGCCCTCCGTCACGCGCTTACTGTGTCCCCTGTACTTGCTCGGTCTGATTTTACAAGGCCGTTCAAGATGCAGTGTGATGCCAGTGGCGCGGCTATCGGGGCCGTCCTGACTCAAGACCATGACGATGGCGAGCACCCGATAGTATATATAAGTCGTGTACTGACTTCTGCTGAGAGAAATTACACGACGACGGAGAAAGAGTGTTTGGCAGTGGTCTGGGCTATCAGAAAGCTGAGGCCGTATATTGAGGGGTACGACTTCAGCGTAATAACAGACCACAAAAGTTTGCAATGGCTGAGGAATCTGAAAGATCCCAGCGGCCGCCTAGTGAGATGGGTGATTGAATTGCAACAGTGGAAGTTTGATGTGATTTATCGGAAAGGTGAATTAAATCACTTTTCGGATGCGCTATCCCGAAGCGACGAAAATGGCGAGGACGCTGTTGCCGCTTTCGAGGAAGTACAAGACCCGGAATATTTGAAACTGCGAGAGCAAGTTGAAAAATTCCCGGAGAAGTACACAGGATGGCGTATCGAAAACAGAGTGCTTTATCGTTGGCGCAAAGATGCTTTCCTGGACCCGATAACACACCGCGAGAAAGCGTGGGGAGTAGTAGTGCCAGAAGAGCAGAAGGAGAGAGTGATAAGAGATGCACACTGTCCGTCTTCGTCGGATCACTTGAGAATAGCGAAAACCTATTACCGAGTGAGTACCTAAGACCCACGTTCTCTCCGACGCGGCCAAAAGTGTTTCTAAAAAGCTAGCTCCGCACTGGGAAGGCCCGTATGAGATTATCGAGGTTAAATCCCCAATAGTTTATGTACTGGGCTCCGGTGACGGAAAATCGCGACGGTTGACTAAGGCTTATGTAGATGAACTTAAGCGCTGGGTCCCGCCGCGAAAGGCTAAACAAAATTACTAATAATGCGACGCAATACTCAAAGTCGCGATACGAGGAGCGAGAGAGTTACGCGACATTCCAGAGCCCGTAAACAAAATTCCGAAATTCCGTAGGTACTTTTCCTAAGCGTACAACTACGCAGTACCCTTGTCGCTACCTAGTTTTCTTCCTCTCCCTCTCTCTCTCTCTCTCTCTCTCTCTCTCCCTCTCTCCCTCTATCTCTCTCTCTCTCTCTCTCTCTCTCTCTCTCTCTCTCTCTCTCTCTCTCTCTCTCGCTCTCCTCACCTCCTTGTGCTCTCCGACGGTGCGTCTTGCCGGCTTCGCGACGCTTTCGCTGCGCTAGCCCGCTCTCTCGCTTTTCGGCGCTCATACGAGCAACATCTCTGGCGGCTATTATCGGCCTTGCGGCTATTGCGCTACTCGTGATCGTCGAGCCTTTTCACTATCAAGTCGGCCTATGCGACGTGGGCTATTATAGATACGCGATTCGCACATTTTCTGTATTTGTTATAAAAACGAACGTTTGAGTTAATTTTTGAAAGAGTGAAAGTACGGCGGAGTGCAATAAAATTAAAAAGGTTATTTTTTGTTACATTGACAAGACTTGATTAAACATAAACCCAATAAATACATTGAGTTCAGTGTTATATTTTTTCCTGTGACAAATTATCACCACGTGTTCGAGAATTTCGATTCGGTGCGCGGTAATTCGGCCGCGCGAGTCGTCCTCACACCCTTTAATTAAAAAATTATCGCGAACTTTGCGAATAGAATTTTAACCTCTCGCCTGGCTAGTCCGGGCGCTGGTACCATCTGATTATAAATTTAGAGCTCCCCTCAGTAACTTTGAGTTTTTCTATGGTTTTTGGGAAGCTGAATCGTAATTTGTTGGTTACGACGCCCGAAACCCGTCAGTTTTTTGTTATAAACAAATTACTGATTTGCAATAAACAAATAATCGTTATTTACGGTTCAAAAAAATAGAGTTACATTATTACGGTATTATTGAATGGAAAGTGCTCTTACAACTTTTTGAGTTAAAAATCGTTGAATTTTTAGATTTCACGAGAGTAAACGGGAAAAACAGGTCGAAAAATCGTTGCAAATCGTATTTTGTGAAAACTTTATTGATTTTTAACTCAAAAAGTAACTGTTTTACTAAAAAAGTTGTAAGAGCACTTTGGATTCAAAAATACCTAAATAATTTAACGCAATTTTTTTCAATTGCAAATAACGATTATTTGTTTATTACACATCAGTAATTTGTTTATAACAAAAAACTGACTGGTTTCGTGCTTCATAACTAACAAATTTCGATTCAGCATCCCAAAAAACATAGAAAATCTCTAAGTTACTGAAGGGAGCTCGAAATTTACACTCAGATTTCACCAGCGCCCGGACTAGGCGTGTCTGCAGGATTCGTATATATGCCTCGACGCCCAGATAGTCGAGCACGTTCGTATAGCTTATCACGAGCTTAACATTTATTATGCAAGGAAACTTTGTAAACTACGGCAAAGGTCTTCGCGGAGACTTGCGTGTTGTAAGTGGAGCATGGACATCAAGGAGTTCCAGATCAATTTCCTTATTGCGGTCTGGCCCGTCGTGGCCCAGCTGCTGCGGTGATAGTGCAAGTGAGCCTGGAGTTTCTAACCTCACAGCTTTTAGGCAGACAAAAAGGAGATCCCTGGCCCATAAAAGAGAGCCTTGCCGTGAATGCCCTCAAATGCCAGAGCCAGCAGGATCCCCGAGTTGCCTGTAGTTGTCAATACCTCTCGTGGAAGTACGAAAAAAGCTTTAACTTTTTGTTCGAAATTACGGAGCTCTCTGGAACATGTCTGTACTCACCAAAGGAGAGGATGAATAGACAGACACACACACAGACAGACAGACAGATAGATAGATAGATCTTTATTTGTTTAATCAAAAAAATAATACAATACGTTAAGATCACATAAGACTGTGTTGCATACAAATTATTATTATTATTATTACTATGAAGGGGAGACTACCAAGATCCGTGGCACTTTGGCTGTAAACCCATTGTACCACCCTTCATCATGGCATCCCCTACGCAGGTAAGCCTGCCCTTCTCCAGAAGGTCAATATGGGTCCCGCATCGAGTGCCCTAATCTCTTGGTACGTGGGGAAAAGCTCCCCCAAGCACTGATGTCTGAGCTGCGTAAATTTTGGGCAAACAGTCAGTACATGGGTAGGCGTTTCTTCTGCCCCCTCGCATCACCTGCATATACCCGTAGCCTCCTTCTCCATCTTCAGACCGTGATACCTTAAGCGGATGTGCCCGGTCACTATCTGTGTCAGGAGTCGGGAGTTATTTCTGCTGCCTCCTGCGATATACTTGGTCCAACCGACATTGATGTCCTGTCCCATTAGCACTTTGGCTTGTCTGCATCCTTGAGTTCCTTGCCATTTCTTATTATGCTCCCTCTCAACCCAGCCCAGGATTTCGCCCATTAGCAGGCACCTTGCGGCACCTGTGTAGGGATCCGGCCCAATTGGAGGGTGTTTAGCTCCCAAAGTTGCAAGTCTATCTGCTATTTCGTTACCCCTGATCCCGGTGTGCCCTGGGACCCAGAGCAGCCTGACATTGTTGTTGTGAGCGGTCAGCTGATTTACAACCACTTTGCATTCCCAGACCATTCTGGAGGTCGTCCTATGAGCCATAAATGCTCTAAGTGCCGCCTGACTGTCTGAACAAATGGTGATAATTCTATCCCTTGCGCCGAGTTCAATGTTCCTCTGAGCGCAGGTCAGTATAGCGTATATCTCGGTCTGGAAGACCGTAGCATACCGCCCTAGGGAAAAGAAGATTCCCCTTCCAATGCTTCGGCAGTAGTAACCCTAACCAGTGCCAGTCTCTGCCCTAGAGCCATCTGTGGAATTTATCGCACTGGGCCGTGAGATGCTTCTCCCAGGTTAACTTTTTATCTAGAACAATGCCGAGATACTTTGCTGAGTCCTTTACTTGTATGGCGACTCCAGAGAGTTTGGGCGCTCTGTAGGCATCTAACTTGTACTTGCGTGCATACAAACTATATATATAGCATTTTAGAAAGTCAAATTGAATGTCCTACGCAAATTAGAATAGTACTTCGGTAAATATACTGTCACATAAAATCACATTTAGTCCCAAAAATGTCTGTTGTAATCAAGAGCGTCCGAGAGCTGTTGTCGAAGGAAGGAATCACGCTTTTGAGCAGAACACATGTCGACCTCATTGGTAAGTCGAAGAACCTCATCGAAAAGCTCCGCTCGAAAAGTGCGTTCATAGCGCCTGAGTGTTGCATTGTGTTTATCCATGAGAATTCTCAACCCTGGTCCAGACCAAGGAGCATATTTTTTACGCTGGCAAACCGTTTTCAACGGCGTCATTCATCAATCGCTAATTTTAGATTAATGTTAAGGGCACTTAAAGCATCCTCCAGATCGGTTTCGATGGAATTTATGGATGTCCAGTCGCAACAAGACAAGAGGTCGACAAAAGTAGATGTATCAATGCTCTTGTAGTCACGGTAAAAAAAAGTCTCTTTCACTGGAGTGCGAGAGTGGATGTCGAACGAGACGTCTATGACACAATATTTGCCGAAAGTAGGTAGCCACTCATTTCTAGAGTCCAGGATCGTGTCGTTTTCGTCGGTCATGATTATGTCAATCCAAGTGTGAGGAGATGAGGTATGATGCGCGGGACTATGCCGGATTATCTGAAGAGATAGCTCCTCAGATAGACGCTTGATGGTGGCAGCGTCATCTGAACCAGATAGCAGCTCTGAGTTCAGATCACACATTATGATTTCATGACTGAAATCGCCCATAGGTCCTGCAGGACGCCAAAAAGGTTTAAGTCCTTTTGCATCGGAATTTTCGGAGGTCTGTATATAACTCCGAGCAATACTGGAGGTGAGTCGCCCCTTTGTACGCTACAGAAAAATCCAAAGTATCAGGTGCAGCAAACTTTTTAATTCTCAATCCGTTGCGCACAAATAGGGCGACGTCGCCTCCATTAACATTACGGTCCTACCTGATGATGGTAATTCCCCTAATGCTAACGAGGCTGTCTTCCACAATCGGACCCAGCCATGTAACCGCGAAGCCAAAGACGTCGTACGACGGATGCTCGGTCAAATAATTCTGGACTATCTCAATGCGAGCCCTGATTGTGTTTACATTGAGCAAGCCCGTCCTTAAACATCTCTTAGCCCCCGGCGCATTGTCTAGAGGCCTCACCAGTCATGTAGAGTGTGCAGTTGACGGCGAGGGCAGTGTTAATAATGATGACGGTGACGACTGCAAGAATAATGGTGTAGATGTTGCAGACGACGATGATAATGACGATATTGGCGAAGATGCTACCGATTTGCTTGTCGGGTCCGGCACGAGGGTAGAGCGCTACGACGCTTCGCTGGATTTGTCGTGATAATATCAGCCCTCTGAACCCCGTCCGGTCGACGTAGACGCGATACCAGAGTATTTACGATCTCTAAAAAAATTAACTTTAAAAAAGGTAAAATGTTAGGCGAGTTTGATATATTCCGCAACGAAATTACAGATAGAAAAGAACTGAGATCAATCAAACTAACTCAAGTTTATTATATTTAAACGTAATGAAGCAAAGAACAACTCTCAAGATAATTACTACGTAAATTGCCATACCCGTTTCATTTTGTTTATTGGTGAACAACTAAAATTGTCTTTTTATATAATAGAACGTCATACAAACACCATACGTACAATGAAACGGGCATGGCAAATTAACCTTTTACTTTTTTAAAAGTTAATTTTTTTAGAGATTTCAATCCTTTTTAGTAAATTTTGTTGAGTATTTCATATTCAACGTCGTAAAAATAAAATATATGCATCTTTAGCACTTTTCGACCACAGCTAATTTGTAACATTTTTATCACTAACATGAAATCACTGATTGTTCTGATATACATCACCCTCGAATTATTTCTACACCTAGACACCAAAAACCACGGTGCGCTCCACCTAGACCTCGTCATCGGCCAACCTGTAAACCTAGACGCCGCCCTCGAATGATTTTTACAGCTAGACACAGAAAACTATGGAGCGCGTCACCTTGTACACCTAGACACCGTCCTTGAATGATTTTTACACCTAGACATCAAAAACCACGAATCGCACCACCTTGATCTCGTCATCGCCCACCCTGTACCTCTAGACTTCTTCCTCGAATGATTTCTACACCTAGACACAAAAAACCACGGTGCGTTCCACCTAGACCTCGTCATCGGCCACCTTGTACACCTAGACACCGCTCTCGAATGATTTACCTAGACATACAAAATCGCGGAGTGTGCCACCTAGACCTCAAAAACATAACCTTAAATTCAAGCAGACAATGTAAACACATTTACTCTGCGGGAAAGCGATACTAAACTGTATTACTCATAATAGCCTACTGTGGGAAACGGAAACCTAACTGTATTACACATAATAGCTTGTGCGGCCAACTTCACGGTCCTACCACACTGGAGAAAAAAGTAGAGAAACTGTTCCGAGCATTCGTGATATATACACTCGTTTATTATTAAAAAAACGGCTCATTTACAAATATTTTCGTTGGAAATCATAGTTCAGCTCAGAAAAGACACAGATAAGCCGAAAAAAGATAAGCATTTTTTTCTATATCGTGAAAAATCCGAACCCCAATATAGAAGTAAATAGTGTCACGGGCGTCACGGCTTCGTCTGATTCTCAAACTCGTCTTCGTGGCGTTACCGCGCCACTTGATATTATTTAATACGACGCTCGAAAGATTTATCGTAATTGGAAATAAAACGTTATAATATGTAGGATTTAATACGATGCTCAAATCATAGACACCGCCCTTGAATGATTTTTACAGCTAGACACAAAAAACTATGGAGCGCGTCACCTAGATCTAGTTACCGTCCACCTTGTACACCTAGACACCAAATACCACGAATCGCTCCACCTAGACCTCGTCATCGGCCACCCTGTACACCTAGACCCCGTACTTGAATGATTTTTATACCAAAACACTGAAAACAACCTGAACCTTGTCATCGGCTACCCTGGCAAGCTAGCTACTGTTACAGCTCCGGAACGCACAGTATGCACCGGCAACCTCTTAATTCTAAATATCCTAATATATTATTATATTTTATTGAGAAAGCAATTCCCATCTGTATATAGCTTTGCGGCCAACTTCACGGTCCTAACACTTATTGCGGCTAACTTACGGTCCTTTCACATTTCAGGCTGAAGAAGAAAAACGTGATTTAAGCATTTTTGGATTATACACTCACATATTATAAAATATTATAAAAAGCACCCTTTTCACTAATATTTTTGTTGGAAATCATAGTTTAGCTCAGAAAATATTCTAATGAGCCAAAAAACCTGACCATCAGTAAAGGCAAGTTTTTTTTTTTTTAGTGAAAAATGCGAACACCAATATAGAAGTAAATAGTGTCACGAGCGCCGCGGCTTCGTCTGCTTCTTAAAGTCGCCTTCGTGGCGCTACCGCGCCACTTGATATCGCTCTTTTGCAAAGCATTTGTACGTCTTGATACAGCAAGAATTACAAACTTTCGCGCGAGTAAATCGCGCTAAGCAGCCCTGATGGAAGTCTAGTCCACACGATTTACACGAAATACATGTTGTGGCTATATTCCGAGCATATTTTCTACACACAGGAATTAAAAAATAAAACAAAAATAAAAATCAGTAATTACGAACCTAATAAATAACCTAGTAAATCTAAAGTAATTTTAAATTAAAAATTCTCAAATGAGCACCGAGAAATTTCCGAATTTTGCGCCAAAAATTTTTAAATTTCACGCCGACTAAGTTTCAAATTTCGCGCCAACAATAGTCGATGAATTTGCGAACGCACTAATGTACAATCGGTCTGTATCACACTTATGTGGGCCAGACTGTATCAACTCGTTTTAGGAACACATAGCGTCTCCACGTGTTCAAATGCGATTTAAACTAGCTTAACCTAAATAACATTGCACATAGAGCTAAATGAGGCTATAATTCGCATTTTAGCAAAAAATGCTGAACGACACATCATCACGCACTCAACATATCCGAGCAAGATCTAACACACAATCACAATCAGCTTGACGCTAAAAAAAACGGTCACCAGGATGTCACTGAATGCAGAGTTGGTCGGTCGAGGCTGCAGAGGTAGGGTGTTGACGCTGGGCTGATGACTGTTGTATGCTCTCGACAAAAGATAACGAAATGGGCGACGGTACAGCTGACAGTCAGCGGTCTGTACAATGATGATGGATATTGGACTAGGATAGTGTGGTTCTAACCTCAAACAGTAAATATAGGCAAAGAGTAGAACCCTGGCTCAACGACAAAATGACACGTCGTGATGAATACATCCAACTGTAGCCAAGGAAATCTACTTCACCTGCAACCAAAATATCTCGCACCAGAGTGCAAAAATCCTTAAGCAAGCGTGTTCAGAGGCTAAGCGTTGCCAAATCGTGTATCGCACAAATTTATTAACGCCCTAGCCCAAGGGCCGTGGGGCAAGGTAAGCAGTACATAGAATAATTACAAAAGTAAATTTCATATTAATGTCCAAGCAGTTGCATTGCTATTTAGCATATCTTTGACAGAGTTAAAGCTTTTCTCTTGCAGATTCGCATTTTAGCATGAGCATAGTGCGATTTTAACATGATTTTAACAAGGAAATATAATTTCAATTTGAATTTAAACTTATAATTATGCTGATAGTACTAACATATTAAACTAATTATTAAACTACATCATACCGTACGAGTTCACCTCGTATTGCACGGAAAATATTTTTCTCAGACCTAAAGCCTCACAGAATAATTGCGTACAACTAGTGATATTAAAGAGAAAGGGAAAGAGAGAGATAGATAGATAGATAACTTTATTAACACCAGTGGTCTCATGACCGTATGACGTATAACAATCAAAAATACAATAATAAATGAACATTTCTGAATAAATTTAAAAAAATGTACGCAATGTATCAAGCACTTTCACAAATGAGAAACTTATATCTAACCATAATACTAATAATGAAATTTCGCATAACCTAGTCAAACTACATACTTCTGCTCAAGCGTATACAGATAACTTAATAAACTAAACTTAAATATATCTATTGTTTTACTCATTTTTAGCTTTTGGGGTATAGAGACCCACAACTACATACCTTGGATCGCAAAGGAACGCTTATAATTTTCTGTAGTAGCAGTTGGAATCATAAAGACCTAAGTCTGAGTTCTTGCCGAACGACGAATATTCTCAGTAGGCTTAGAGAAAAGTTCTTCAAGATAGATTGGCCGGTTACGAGTAAATAATTTATAAAGCTTAACCCCTAATAGATAATTTCGCCTTTGATGCAGAGGTAACCAGTTCAACTTCTTAAAATATGGTAGCAGCGTCGCGTCTTTTTTCAATCTAAAAATAAACCATACAGCCATATTGCACAGATGCTGTAGCTTAGTAGCAAGATAGTCAGTTAAATCTTGGTAGACTAAGCACGCATAATCAAAATAAGGCATCAGAAGCGCATTGACTAGGTGGGCTTTCAATGCACTCGATGAGCATTGACCTTTAAATCTTAATCTATACAGAACAAAGTGAGCTTGTGTGCAAACTCGAGAAATGTGATCATTTTAGGTAAGCGACATAGAAAGTATCACACCTAGATTCTTAACATTTCCAGCCAATGGAATAATAGTGTTAGCTACAACTATCGGAGAAATCAAGTCTTTATTTATGCGCATATGATGCTGTGTTATTCCAATGAGGATGGCCTGAGTTTTAGCAATATTTAACAGTAAACCGTTTACTTTTGCCCACTTTACAATTGCATTGACATCTTCGTTAAGCTTAGCAACCGTACAATCAAATTGTGATGGGTGGCATTGAATATATATCTGAAGGTCATCAGCAAAAAGCATGCATGATGATTTGCAGTGCCTTAAGACATCAACAATCAAATTAATAAAAATTAGAAAAATAGAAGATCCCTAAGGTACACCAGAAGTACTCGGTAAGAAACTGGATGTAGTTCCATCAAGGTCAATACTGCTTGAAAACGTTCAGTTAGGTATGAATAAAACCAATAAATGACATTGCTCAAGAAGTTCAATTCGTAGAATTTGCGGTACAACATCTCATGATTAATGAATCGAAGGCACGTTTAAAACCAAATAATAGTAAAAAAGTAACTAGACCATTCTCCGCACCACGACGAATGTCCTCAGTTACCTTTAACAATGCAGTTTCGGTGCTGTGGTTGCTTCTAAAAACTGACTGAAATCTGCTAATGAGCAAATTATCCTCTAAAAACTGCATAATCTGTTTCACAACGAGTGAGTCAAATACTTTTGCAAAATGTGGAATATTCGCCACTGGACGTGTGTCAGATAATGATTTAGGTGTCGCAATCTTGCTGAGTGGCACAATTACAGACTTCTTTAAAATATCCGGATAGATTTCTGAACTCAGAGACAGGTTAAAAAGCTCAGTGAAAAACAACAGCTAAAGTACCATCAAAATACGCAAGCGATAATCCATCACAACTACGACACTTGGCTTTGGGTAAGCAAGCTAGGAACATCTCATGGACTTATCTAATATCCATCTCTTCAAACTAAATAAACCTCTGCCAATTCTTTGGCACGTAGCCATTTGTTTTTACTTCATATACAATTTTATAAAGTTTTTCTACTTTTTCGTGTGATAGATAAAATTATTTTAAATCAATTATATGTACATAATCAATTATATAGTTCTCTCTATTATTCTTGCATTACTATAATTATTTAACGAAGCTCCGACGAGATATCACTCTCCCTTTTTTACCTGACATCTTATTTACCAAACTGTATATTTGTAACAGGGTTAACTTGTTATTGAAATACGGTTGAGAAGCAGAGTTCAACATGTAGTTTCCGAGTTATAATGATTAGGATAGTTCGTGGAACGTATCTTAAATCACTAGTGATTGAAAAATCGCCATAAAAAAACGCAAATGCGTAACTTAAAATCTTGTTTTTAACAAATTGGTAAAACAAAAACAGGAAAAAATGAGCCTAGGTATAGATTACAATCCATTAAATAGAAGCTGAGACGTAAGCGATTCAGTTTTCAATTGTGCAAAATATACAGGATGAGAAACAAGATTTTAAAGCTTAATATCTTCGAAACTAACTGGTATCATAAACAACCCAAAGAAAGGGATCAAGATGCTATATAATGCTAACTAAATCCCAAATTTCAAATTTATTATTGCCTTTTTACTCCACTTATCGCGTCACATAAAAAAAAAACGATTCATGGTATACAGGATGAGAAAAAATTTTTGAAGCTTAATACCTTTGAAACTAACTGGTTTCGTAAACAACCCAAACATAGGGTATTATATAATGCTAACTAAATCTAAAATTTGAACTTGATTAATGCTTTTTTACTCCAGTTACCGCGTCACGTAGAAAAACGACTTTTTTCAATTGTTGATGTTTTTCTCAGGATCTGTCTCATGAAATGACTTGAAATTTAAGAGAAATATAGTCCTAATTACGTTCAATAATCATGATTTGTTTAGAAAGATTCCAAATTTAGTTTTCGAGTTAAAACAATTTCAAAAATTTGCGCTTTATGGTGTGTAATAAAAAAACGACGAACGATAATATAAATTTTCCGCAGCCAAAATATAGGTAATTTTATTCTCTTTCAGGTACATATTAAGCAATTTACTTTCGTCAACTTTTTTCTATAACTTTATGAGAAAAAACTGAAATCACAAAGCTAAAAAATCGATATAAAAAAAACGAGTCGAAAAAATGTAAAAACAGACTGTTATCTCGCTGAGTATTCGTAAAAAAAAATGAGACTTGGTGGATTGAAATACACTGAGTAGAAGCTGAGCTAGAGGCGATACGAACGAACACACACACGCACGTCCATACGGACATTTTCTAAAAACACTATTTATCGACTTAAAATACGTCAAAACATATTTCCCACATGTTTTTACACAAACTCTAAAATTACTATTACAAGGCTTCCTTAGGAAAGAAGCAATATTAGATGATGACAACTGCGGAGCCTCTTCTATACTTCTTCTTCTTCGTTGTTCTGGCAATGAGTACAGGACTCGTGCTGCCATCACCCGGTGTTCGACTGCGGAGCGTCAAGTATATCTTTTAAAGTAGCAATAGAGTAGGGAGGGTGATGACACGTAACAGATGAATAAAACAATCAAATTTTCTCTGTTAAAGTAGTGCAACAGTGATTTAAAATCACTAGATAACAATCCAAACTTGCGCAATATGCTCCAAGTTCTAGATCGATCTTGGATAACAATATATGTATCACGAGCATGCTTTGTAACAATATATGTATCACGAACATGCTTTATTGTACGATTAACAAGATTATCAAACAACCTGTAACTTTCAAAGTCAAGATAATTACCTGTATATTTGCAATGAACATATACAGACTCTCACGTTCTTTACAAAGGTCTTTGAGATCCTTTGAAAACCAAGGAGCAGGTTGACGGCGTAATTTACGTGAAGTAAATGGTGCATGAAGATCAAGAAGCCACAGAGCCACTTCACGAAATGTCCCACAGTATCATTTACTTCCGACATCTGTAATATTCGGGACTGCAATTTAGTAGAGAGAGCAGGCGAAGAAACTTATGGTGAGAATTTTCTAAAATCACGCGAAACTACTACTGTTTCTTTCTTTTCTGGTATATCAAAAACATAATCGACTTTAATATAGTCTATAGGGGGTATAGATTTTTTATATGAATAAACTTTGGATTCCGAATCACAGATAATTACATTGAGTCACGATTCTGAGCGCTCACGATAATGTGTAGCGCCAAACAGAACAAGAAATAATGAGTGCTCAAGAAACAAATTACGGAGGCTCGTACCATAAAAATCATCAACAAAATCACCCGCTAGAACTAAATTACTAAATAAATGAGACACTGTTTGCAGAATAGTGAAAAATTGAACCAACGTCTGACCCTTTGGGCGACGATAAATTGAGCCAAATAATAACTTCTGTTTGCCTTCGATACTCAAAAGCAGATATTCTGTTTCGTGGATACTATCGGTTTGGGGTGCATCATTTACAGAAAAAACTAAATCATCACGTATATAACATGCGACACCCCCACCCTGAACATAGTCACAAGGCATCTCTTGAGTAACATTTGCACGCTTATGTGATTTGAATCCTCTGTCATTGCGCACAAAACAATAGCCAACAATATTAAAGTTCGAGGATTCATGAAGTGGCGTAAACTATGTTTCGGAAATGGATAAAATATCAATCTTCAAGTTAACAATAAATGCCTCTATTTCAACAAAATGAGCTTTAATAGAATTTGCATTTAGCTGGGCTATGCGCAACGTACTCGATACCGTTTTTAACTCATTCTCAATATCAACAGTTGACAAACAGCTTGTGTTGTTATATTTCTTTGGCTCGCGTGGTTTATGTCATTGCAATGATTCTATATCGCGCTCAGTTACTACATTAATAATCTCGGACTTATCATCTTTACGTACTAACACATTATCATCATGAACCCAAACAGATTTGTAGCCTAGCAAATGAGCATGATTTTTGGCAGCACAATACAAATTATACGCATATGGCGACAACATTTCATAGAAATTTATAATCGAATTACCTCCGTTAGTGTACAAATCACGCCTCTTTAAAATATCAGTAGAACGTTTAATGTAATCACTATGTACGCCTGACAGACTAGTGATTTAAGGGGGCACACCACCTTTGAAATTACAATTTTTTATAGCACTGCGTGACCTAAGTCCGAGTTTAAGTCACGTCTATCCGTGACCTAAATAGTCCTTTATTGCACCGTGCTTTATCGTCCTTGCTACGCTCGGACGCTAACTGCACGGTGCAGTACAGGACTGTTTATGTCACGGATAGTTGTGACATAGCAGACTTAGGGCAGGCAGATTCTATAATATAGTATACGATACTTGTAACTTAAATCGACCCATTTTTCTTTTTTAATTCTTTTTTAGGGAGGACGGCGGAGCCCCCCTCGACCTCCCCCCTTCTCTTCGCCTTTCACCCCCGCCTTTCCCTGTGTCGGTGGCGGGTTTATGTCACACGTGCAACAAAATAGTATACGATACTTGACTTAAGCGGAACGTTTATTACACGGCGCGACGGTATTTTTACAACGGAGAGGAGACAGGGTCGAAAGCGAAAAAGTAGACAACGGGCGGACCCGAGAGCCAGAAGCCTGTGCTCTAACCACTGAGCTAACGTCTACGATACATCTGAAGTGCATGCATCGCAGTACGACTCAGCTGCTCGACTCTTATCGCTGACTTGTCTCGCTCCTCGCGTTGCAGACGTTTGCGTCTGTGACAGTATCGTCCTCGTTCCAAGCAAGGATTTCGACGCGCTCTCTCATCAGACAGGTGTCATTGAGAAGAGTGGGAGAAGTAGAGAAAAATACAGAGACCAAAAACACGCGCGCTAATTGGTCTACGCGTTATGATGTTTTAATGGTGGGGCATGAGTTAGAAAAAACCATGCGTGAAACATAAAAAATTCCACACTTCAAGTGGGACCAAAATTACTTGTCAAAACTTCTTTTCACGCAGAAAACATCAGTTAAAATATTAGCGAAATCCAGTAGCTCTCTTTGTGAAAACAGTAATCGACGAATACTATCGCCTCCCGTTTATTATCTATTTTTGTAGCAAAACTTTAAAAAGTAATAATTTTTTACATATTTATAATTAACATTACATAAATCTACAATATTATTTTTCAGGTTCTAGACATGTGTGCAGCACCTGGATCAAAAACAGCTCAATTGATCGAAATGATACATGCAGATGAAAAAATACCTCTACCTGGTAATTATCAAAAAGAAACTCTTTTTAATATCTATTATAATATGATGATATAATACCAAAATACTAAATATTATTTTTTAGAGGGCTTTGTAATAGCTAACGACTTAGATAATAATCGTTGTTATATGCTTGTACATCAAGCAAAACGGTTAAACAGCCCGAACATTTTGATAACTAATCACGATTCTTCAGTTATGCCCAATTTCACCGTTACCCAAGCTGATGGTAGCAAGGGGACTTTGAAGTTAGTAACTTCGTAGTATATTAATAACAAGTGTAAACAAGCATAACTTGTGATATATGTACACATATTTATTAAACATTCGGTATTAAACTATTAAATTTTGTTCTCAAGATTTGACAGAATATTAGCTGATGTACCATGTAGCGGTGATGGTACAATGAGAAAAAATCCAGATATTTGGTGTAAATGGAGTCCTGCAAATGGGAATAATCTTCATGGGTAATATATTATGATCAAGTTTAAGGGATTGTCGCAGCTACGCTGATTAGTTCAAATGCTTCTTATACCTCGACCTCAATAATGTATTGTAAACGATAACGATATAAATATACTTGCTTAGAATCAGTTGCAAACAATGATTACTACGATGCGAGGTAAAGGTAAAAATTAAAACTGAAAATCAGTAGGATGGCCGTCACTTTCATACAAGTAACAATTTTAAATAAAATAAAAACTTTAAGTAATCGAATCAACAAAAGCTCTATACTTCGTGGTAATCTATACAATAAACAATTATCATCTTTTTTTTGTATAATAGTATATTGTGTACAAGGGCGTAAAGTGCACTGCAATCACACGAGACCAAAAAGCCCCATTTAGCCCTTGGTGCACACCATATTTTTTTTAACGTATGTACTGATTTTCGCGTTTCAAACTACACTTGTCGAATTTCACGCGAGTTTAGAAGATTTGCCAATCAATTGAGTAGCGGGCACAAAAGTACTTTTGCGTCCGCTGCTGAATTTTTTCGCCCGCCTGTCGGAAAATGACTACTTTTGTCCCTAATTTTAGGTTTAAAAAAACGCGAAAATCGTGCATGTGTCACAAAAAATATATTTTAAGCAAACTATGTAAACTATGGCTAGAAATTGGGTCACAATTAACCACGTTGGCTCCGACATTTCCTTGATGTTAAAAACAGTAAAATTAATATCTTATAAACCGTAAAAGAGAACTTTCTTCCAATTTATACATTTTTAATTTCTTCTTTAAGGATTCAGTACAGAATAGCAAAACGAGGCGTAGAATTGTTGGCTGTTGGTGGAAAAATGGTTTACTCAACTTGCTCTTTGAATCCGATCGAAAATGAAGCAGTTTTACATCGATTACTAAGCGAAACTGGAGATTCTGTTCGTTTAGTTGATTGTAAAGATTCTGTACCTGGATTAGTATACAATCACGGTAACTAGTTCTCTATTTTCATGGAATCAGAATGAAGATATGAAACTTATAATTGATAACAGATTTTTTCTGAGTAAAAAAGCTCTCAAAGGCGTTAATAAACTGGTGCAAATATGACTGATCTGTAAAAAGCACTTTCCCTTGCGCTTAAAATTCTGTCAGAATTTCACAGCCTGCATCATTTAAAAAAAAGTCTTATTTTGTTACCAAAAATAACAAAAGAAACCAGCCACCATTTTTTCCTATACATGATTTATTATTGATTTATAGCCTAGGGGCATAAACAGTTTTCATCGAACTTAAATGGCCAAGGCATCACCAAGGTTATTTCTATGTATTTTTTCATCCTGAACACGAATTTCAAGGGTGGAATGCCCAAAAGTGGTCAGGTAATTTGTTATTAACAAATTCATTGTTAATATTTAACAAAATTATATTATTTTGACCGAGAAAACATTTTTTTAGATTCTTCATATAATTCTAAATCGAAAATGTTTTTATAAGATTTTCTCAAAAAGGCTTTCTTTCCGAGTAAAAGAGTAATTTTTTCTCAATTTTACCATGATCTTTTTCGAAAAAACTTCTAAAAATATTTTCAATTTAGAATCATATAAAGAATCTAAAAAAACATTTCCTGGTTCGAAATAATATAATTTTGTTAAATATTAACAATTAAATTGTTAATAACAAATTACATGACCACTTTTGGGCATTCCATCAATTTGAAATTCGTGTTCAGGAGGCAAAAATACATAGAAATAACCTTGGTGATGCCTTAGCCATTTAAGTCCGACGAAAACCGTCTCTGCCCCTAGACTATTAATTTAATTCACCACGTTCAATATTTTTTAGGTGTGAGTCATTGGCAACCGGCGTCAAAAAATTTACAGTTCTTCAATTCTTGGGAAGATGTACCAGACCAATTGCAAACGCAAATTCGACCAAAAATGTTCCCTCCTAAACTAGATGAAATTGATAAATTTCACTTAGAAAGATGGTATGTAATGCAACTACATGCGTTATTAATTTTATTTGCTGTTTTATGTATGTTAGGTGCGTTGTTAATGCATCAGATATTGTATATTTTTATGTTAGAACAGAAAAGATACATGATGCTGGAAAACCCTGGTAGAAATTTTAACAGTAAAATTTCTCAGTAGACGAATCACTAGCTACCCACTGGTAAATCAAAGACAGAATAACTGTTCTAGCACTGACTAAGGACTGCTCGGATTCCGAATTATGCGAAACACGTGCTTATACAGTATGACCCAATTTAAACGGGCACCGCTAATAACTTATTAGGGACAGTCTTAATTGAAAAAAAGGTAGGGACAAAAGTTGTAGGATATCGAGGGGGAAGACGGATGGTTACCTTGTATTTGACCTCAAACTCGTTTTTAAAGGTCATTTAAAGGTCAACTTTGATTTCGTTAGATAGAAACACTATTTTGTATTGCAGAAATGAAAAGAGCTGGATATTTACTTTCAAAATGCTATGTTTGGATGGGGTATCAAAAGTCATCTTAAGGTCATCCAGCCAGTTTGAAATTTCAGCATCGTAACTCCTTTGGCAAGGTCCCGATCAAGGAAATGGTAGAGACAAAAGTTGTAGGATATCGGAGGGAAGTCGTGTTGTTATTTTTTTATGGTAATTTTAACAGAGATAGATACCTTAAATTTCTAAAAAATGAATTACCAAATCTGGTAAAAGATCTTTATATACAAACCAAAGTGCGTATATAGCTTCAACATGATGGTGTACCTGCTCATAGAAATTAAGATATTCAAGAGTTTTTAAATCAATCATACGGATGGATGGGAAGGTCATGTTAATTGGCCTTCACGAGCCCATATTTTTATTTATGGGACTTTTTGAAAAACAGCGTTTATGCGAACGCCCCTAACTACTACTAGAGAAAACATAATGCAACAAATCATTAATACTTGCAGAGGCATACCAAGGCATGTGCTTTTGTCGACTTTTGAAAGCTTTGAGAGATTTTTAATCACTTAATTAGGTAAAGCTTAAACTCCATTTTTGAAATGTTTTTTTCATGATATTGCCTTCGTCGGCCTGTGTCTGCACATTTTACCTCCATTGGTCGGGTGAAAATGCAAGGTCACCATCCTACTTCCGCCTCGATATCCTACAATTGTTGTCTCTACCTATTTTCGAGTGGGGCCGTCCCTGGCGAGCTATTAGCGGTGCCCATTTAAATTTGGTCACCCTGTATAACCTCAAAAAAGACATTCATAAGCATATACTGCTTTGTGAATTGTTTTCATGTTTCTCTTTTTATATAAAACGGCAACATTTCGTAAAGATGATTTTTAGACACAATATGTCGACAATTATCGGAGGTTAAAAACATATATCTCATACGTGGCAATACATAACCTAAAAAATAGGTATCTACGATTCAAACATGTAATTATAATAATAATCATCTTTTTTCATTGCTTGTAAGCATTAACCCATTAACGTCCAAAACAGAGAAATCGTAACTCTGTTTTCAACCGTAAATCTATCACATATTCCACGGATATATTCAAAGCAAACATACTTTTTCTTAAGTATTTTTTTCTCTACTTTCCATTTCTGGTATCAGAATTGCGTATTTTTCACTCAAAAATCCAATATGGCGACGTTAAAAAAAAAATGCAAAATTTCGATACTTGTTTTTTTTAAATCCAATTTCTTGTTGTGTTAACGCTGAGGACGGAACTTAATTTTCAACTATGAGTGCATAAATGAATTGTACTTTAAATTCAGTTTGGTCCCGAATCCAGAAATTCAATATGGTACCTGAAGCGCAAAATTTTGCCCAAACTTTCACGAATTTTTTTCTCGAATATAATGCATTCGACGAAAAAATCAATAAGAATAAAAAGTGCTTAGAATCAATCAAGGAATATGTCTAAATTTTTTCACTGAGTTTTGAGCTACTTTTTTATTTTTGCCAATTGGCAATTTATGACAAATTGGAAAATTTCATCGAATCGTCTCGAAAAAATTCAGATATACTTCTTGGTCAATTCTAAATACTTTTTATTCTCTAACTTTTTCTTATATAACGCTTTGTTTTTGAGTAAAAAATCAAAAACCTTAAAATTCTTAAGATTTTTTGAAATTCAAAAAAAAATCAAAAACTTTAAAATTTTTGTTCCATATGCACTTTTTGGTCAATTATGAGCAAATTTACTTCAAATTTGTGCCCGAGTATCTGTCACATTCCAGATGATATGATTTTCGCATTGAAAAATTCTCATTTCTTAGCCGTTAATGTACACCGTTTCCCGACACTTACTGCGTGGAGGTGAATGAGTCAAAGTATCTTGTCTTTTTTTTATCTTTTTATTTATTTTTTTTTTTCGCTTTTTATTAGGGTTTTATTTATGTATTTGATTTTTTATAGTTTTATAATTTTTATTTTTTTTTAGGAACTGTTATGATTTTATATAAAACACGTTTTAGAATAAAAATTATTTCATTTTTTGCAAAATTTGTTTGTCCTAATGACACATGGCTTGCAACAGCAGAGCTTCTGTTGTTTGAGGGATACTGTTTCATGAACAATGTCATCAACTTTAGGTCTAGTCAGATAGTATTTCACAATATCCATCAGAAATTCTTTTGAACTTTTTTTGTGACTTGGATTAGTACAATTATAAAGTATTACTGCATTGGTGACAGCGGGCTGAAGTAATCTAATAAAAACCACCCACGTCCACTTTTTGATTGAATGCATGGCATAAAATCATTGCAATGGCCATCATGAACATCAACCCCTCCCATAAACCTATTATAAAGATGAAATGTCTTAGGAAAAGGTATGTCTATTTTTGATTTTACTTCTTTGGAATATCTTTTCGAGGGTAACAGTGGTGTTACTCCAGATGCTGTAGAAATTATTGAAATCGGTTTAGAATCAATAATAGTAATTAAATTCATTCCGCTCTTCTGATCGTGCTTTGTGGCGTATGTGCCTCTTGTTGATTTTTCATCAATATAATTTTTTTCTTTTATCCTATTTTCTCTAATAGTACCAGTGGAACGTAAACCCATTTTTCTTAAATGTACAAAAAGGTCTAAGCTTGTGAAGTAATTGTCCATGTATAGATGGTAAAGGCCTACTTTACGAAAAGTTAGCGTTGAAAAAAAATTGTCAAGTAAGTTCATTACTACCCGAGTTCCTAAAGCACATTTGGCTAATTTATCCCCAATAGTTGAATTCTTCCCACAGTATAGATCAAAATCTAATAAAAATCCATCTAATGTACATAGACCCCAAAATTTCAGACCGAATCTAATTGGTTT
>QLSS01000148.1:136793-173174 GCA_024372645.1 Trichomalopsis sarcophagae | reverse complement strand
TAAATTTCGATAACATGCCACCTGTAGAACAATCCAAAGAATACGTTGCAACAAACGGATTTATAATTTATTATTAAATAAAGCCGTAATTCGTGAAGAAAAATCACGCATTCTGATTGGTTGTCAGGTTGGGTAGAGCCCATAACCTGTTAAGCAGAGCAAATAAGCAAGAGAACTTAGTTATAAATGAGGAACTTTATTTAGAACTTATACAGGCGATCGTTATGGTCAAGAGGTTGAACAAAAGGTGAGTGAGTAAGTGGTAAGAGTGAGTGGTGAGAGTTAAAGGATTTAAAATTTAGAAAGATGATTCTAATTATGTTCTAACATTTCCATTTTTGCATTTATTCTTATTCAAAAACTAACAGGTCTAGAGAGCTCATATTTTGCATATAGATTTCTTTTGTGATTGTGAAAAGATATTTATAAAGTTGAATCGACCTTAACTGAAAAACTTCTGATTTCGACTCCGATACTGATGTGAATGCAAAACTCATGCTATACGACTAAATAATTATCATGGGTATTGTAGTCGAACACAAAAGTATTTTAGTTAACGTTGATTCAACTTTAAATATCTTTCCACTATCACAAAAGAAATCTATATGCAAAATAAGAGCTTTCTAGACCTGTTAGTTGTCAAATGAGAAAAAATGCAAAATTGGAGAAACTGGTATCGGTCTCAAAATCTCTTACAGCTGTTAAAAGTCAAAATTCTAATTAATGCCTTGACAAAAAAGCTAAAATACTTATCACTTTCTTCATGTAAAAATACACTGAAAATCAGAAATACAATGTGCTAGAGATGGTAGTTTCTGTGTAACTGTCTACAAGCAAAATTTGATACTAAATTGAAAAATTCATATAGGCCTTGATGTGAAAATATGAATGTAAACAGTTAAATCATAATCGTGTAGGTTACATGTTTTCTAGGTAGCACAGTAAGTATCCTCCCTTAAAAAAGTAATGGGCTTTGTTGTGAATCATTTAATTGAGAATCGGTCGCCTGGTACAAGAATTAAGGAACGCGAATTAGAAATACGGATTTTATTATATAACCTACAAACGCTTCAAACAGTTGGCGCTAAGCAGGCAGCAAAATTTAAATGTTAAACATGACATGATAAGGAGTGCGCAAAGTGCACTTAAATTTCCTAGACTGTGTAAAATTTCAGTTGTATAGCTTTTTTATAATGCAAATAAATGGCAATGTAATGATAGACAAACCCACTGACTCTTATACTGAACTTTTCTTCAAATTCACTATTCAAACCAATGATGACGACATTGAGCATTATTAATATATTTATTAAAAAATAATTTTGAGGGATTTAGTAACATGTTACATGCTTATAAAATATTAGCAGACGTTATTGTGCTTATGATAGATTTTCTACCAGTGTTATTAGACAGAGATAGAATCAAGAGCGCGCGAAGCACGCCTTCATTCCTAGTACTGATTACAACCGATTATTACAAACCTCGACTCTAATCCTTTAAAACATGATTATATTTGCACCACTATAACAACCGAATAATCCCAATCACAAATTATTGGTTGAGTACTGATGAGAACGGATTCCGATTACAACCGATTATTACCATATAAGGTTCAAATTGCAATAACAAATATCAACGGTTAAGACCGATTTATTCCAATTAATGGAATCGGAGTTAATCGAGTATAAGTGGTTATTTTTAGCACGGCATATCGTATTGAGATTTCGTTTGATCTAATCACCGAAAAAAAATATGCAAGCTAATCTAAATATTTATATTTTACAGAAAAGAACAAATTTCAAGTAAATCGCGATGCAGCAGCATCCAAAATCGAAGAAGACAATGACGAAGAAATTATCGGCAGTGTACAGAACGAAAATGGAGATTTGATTAAAACGGACGAGACATCAGTTGATAACTAATATGTCAAAATCAATATGAAATAAAAAATGTTTAGATAAAAACAATTTAAAATTGTCTAATTATTTCTACGCAATATCTGTATATAGGTGTGTGGATTTTTTGAAAGTATTCCAAGGGGGGAGTCCACTGATTTTTTGCCAAAAACTCGAAATTTTTGTATTCTATATTTTAATTGCTTATAGTTTTGTGAATATTTTGAGATCAACCTGATGTAAAAACTCAAAATTACGCAAATGTTATAGACAATTGTGTATATATTTTTTTTTTACCTTAAAAAGTTCCTTGCGCAAGGCATTTTTATCAATCTTTTTGAAAAATTTTACACGTATTCTTCAAAACGTTTCGAAATGAAGTTTAATTTTTTGGCTAAGGTATTTGTTCTAGAAAAACTTGTTTGCTTATCAGTAATATTAAATTACAGGATATTTAAAGATTTTTATTGTTTAGTGAATACTTGATTTATTACAGACGAACAATGAGAGTTGTCAATAAAAAATACTAACTTTTGTTAAGTAGTGTCCAAATGTTTTGGATTAATTTAGTCTTATCACTTTGCGCATGAAACTTTTGGAAAAACCTTGATTTTTCACAATAATTCAGGGTTTTTATGTATACATTGGGTTTTCATAAACGATAAAGGCTCAAAATTGATATTAAATCTGTTTTTATCACTACAATTGAGTTCCTTAAATTTAATATGCATGGAGCAATAGGAAAAAAAATCTTAAATCAGTGTAGACCCACCATGCACCTACTGAATGAAGTAGATACTTCCAATTTAGAAAATTGCGAACACAACCGCAAGTAAGTATACTATTAAGGGAAAAATATAAAACAATAAAATAATGAAAAAACATGAATGATCAGCTACAGATGCACTCTATATGTTACGTATAGTGCATAAACTAGAGACCACACTGCTCCGAACTGAAATAATACATGATATATATTTACTATATTAAAGTAATCAATAGAAACATTTTTTATTAAAAAAATTCTTGTATAAAAACTCTTCATTTTATTTTCTCAGATTAATTGAATTGCAGTATATTTTACATTATTAATATCAACATAACATTCAAACAAAATAATCAATAAATTCAAACTTATTTATTACTATTCGAACATCACACTCTTGAAGATATATAAATCTGGCCGGATCAAAAGGACGTATGAATATATATGATTTTAAAAAAGACAATTGAAATAGGTATAGTAGTATACTATAGTAGTACCAGCAATAATATGCTTTATCACGAATCTCGCATACGGTTAATAAGGAAATTGTCTACTTTTTTTAACTATACTACGTAAGAAACAAAGCTCTGATTTTGCATGTATAATTTACAATGAGAACTTGCATTCTTTTTTCAAAGGACGGGATTTCTTATTCTACTTTACTTATTCTATTATTTAAAAATACGTGTATACAAATATACAAAAAGACTGAACTAACAAATCGATAAAAATATTAAACGAAACTCTTAGCCTAAAAATATTTTTTACATTTCGTTGCTCTCGATTGCCATAGTTAATAATCTCTACCCGTTGGAGATGTCATCTTACTGCCAATATCTTGTGATTTGGAAGGCGATTTTGAACCTAAAAAATCAGCTTTTAGCCCATCAAAAGTATGATTGTCATTTTCATGCAGAAGTTTAAACATACAAGTCTTTTGTAGCGTGACTCTTGAATTTTTTACGCATGGATGATCACCCATTAAATGTTCTCTCCATTTATTTTTATTAATGTATGCTTGACAAAGTGGACATCGATCGCATCCTTCTATAGGCTCTGGAAAAAGTTCCAAAACGTTTGATTATAGTGACAAAAACAGTACAGACTAACATTTCAATGTTCTACTCTGGCAAATGATACAATTACTATCATATCATTGCGATTATTAATTCTAATGAGCATTGGACAGTGTTCTATACATATATGTAGTAAAGATTTTAACTATATCAGTCTGCAGCTAAATCTGTAGCCGAAGAAGCTGTCTGGCATGCATATTTGTGCATGCCAGGATATTTTTTGTGCAAATTTTTCGCGCCTCATGCTGAATCAGCCTCAAGTTTCAAAAACTAATGATGTAAAATACATTAGAATTGAAAAAAGATAACAAATAAAAACTTCGTAGGTGTTAAGGGCTATTTACGGTGCTATCATCCAGATATTAGCACTTATACGGTAACTCTTTTTAGTATCTGCAACTTAAGTCTCATTCAGCAGGCGCGAAAAGTTTACACAAGCACTGCAAAAGAAGCTGCAGAAATTCTGTAGAAAAATTCTCCAGAAAGCATACAGAAAATTTACATACCGAACTGTAGCTTTAACTGCAGATTTAGCTGCAGACTTTATTCTTTAGGGTGTATAATTGTATCAAGGTGAAAGTGTTATTTCCCTAGGGGCGAAAGTAAGCACTTTCGCCTCAGATATTTGCATTTATGTGACGCATCTCATATATGTATGTATATACCACCGGTCAGTGTGGCATCAAACAAAATTCAGATTTACTCTGAAATTCTACTATGAGATACTGGACGACTCTGCTTTTTCAGGCAGACTAAAAAGAGCGTTATTGATGCACTGATTATAAAAAGCACGATACACAACAAGGGGCGAATTGGCTTTTTCCTCGGATTATATGGTTGTTGGGCACGAGTGGGAGTCGAGGGCACCGCATAATCATCCTCGCTTGAAAAAGCCAATTTCGCCCCTTATAGTTGTCTAATGTACTACAAAGTACAATATAAGCTGATTTTTGGTCATTGGTAAATTGACCTGTAACTTTTTCGGCAAATTTCAAAATAAATCGCAGTTTCTTTTCGTCCTTTTTTATTCTTCTTTAGGATATTGTAAGCGTTTGAGTCTTACATTCAAAAATCAAAAATCCTATGGCAATCCTATGCTAAAACAGACAGATTTCATATACCGAGAAAACATGTCTCGGCCCATATTTGGGAAAAAAGTGCGTTCACGCGTTGAGGTTATACGCCGGAACGGAGCAAGATAT
The DNA here is from genome assembly GCA_024372645.1 of Trichomalopsis sarcophagae. Classification (NCBI taxonomy): domain Eukaryota; kingdom Metazoa; phylum Arthropoda; class Insecta; order Hymenoptera; family Pteromalidae; genus Trichomalopsis; species Trichomalopsis sarcophagae. The sequence continues at coordinate 168,235 of QLSS01000148.1, read as the reverse complement.
AGGACTAACTCCTAAATTATGCCAAAGTTCAGACATCAAACTAAGCCTCTATAGAGGTAAAAGCCATCGAACTTGCCCAATATGGGTCTGTCAAGAAGCGGAAATGATCTTTTGACAACTCCAAAAATACGAAAAATCGGGCAGTAAACCCACCCGCGGAAATAATTTATGACTTGAATCCCTTTAATAATAATACAAAACGTTGTAAAAAGGTTGTCAAAACGTTTGTTTGGCAACGAAATAACGTTTTCCAAACAAGTTGTAGAAACGTAAGAACGTTACGAATGCGTGGTTAAGCCTACCTCATTTACATTTTATTCAAATAATAAAACCTTATAATTACGTTCAAATTACGTTTTTAAACGTTAGAAATACTGGAATAAAAGGTAAATATAGAGAATTAAAGTACAATATTATTGAAACTGGAGCTCAAATTTTAGCAACCATTTTTAGCCTAAATTTTTTTAATTAATTTCAATTACCATTTTTAATAAATACTTTTCTAACATTTTAAACAAAGTTGTGGAAACGCATATACACGTTTTTAATACGTTTGCAAAACTTTCATTTTTTTCAAACAATGAGCGGACTTAACCACGTATTCGCAACGTTTTGACAACATTTTTATAACTAATCCGGGTGTTATAATAAAAGTCCGTGGCCGATCTCATCCCCCACTTAACACATAAGTTTTTCTTATGAATTTCGACCCCCTAAATTCACACGCGCCCTTTTTGAGGCGACAAATATAACTCCTTCGAGATGAATCAATCAAAACTTCTAAATAGGAACTTCATATAGGATTATATAGGGATTATGCATTAAAAGTTACATTCGTATGAATTGACACGGCTTTTTCGTTGATTTTGAGTAAAATTGGCTATATCTCGCGAATATAGACATATGTCTTAGCGCAATCCCTTTCTCGAAACTTGGTAGCTCCTCTAGTAAGACATATATCTTTACTCACTTGTGCATACGTTATCTCCTGCGTGTTCGGTGAATTTTTTCTCGAGTACAGCCTGTTTGCAAGTGCTACACTTAACGTAATTATTTCTATGATCGCATTCACCTGCAAAAAAAAAAAGATTACTGTAGAAAATTGATTACTTGCGCGCATTTTTCTGTAACTGAAATTTTGTAATTTTCTTAAACGTACATAGTAAATGAGAATTCAAATATGAAATTTCTACCACTTGTTTACAAGCTTCACATTTGGTCAGCATTGGACAGCTTCCCCAATAATGATCACTTAAATCCTCCTCCGTAAAAACTTGCCCCTTCGATAAGCAGAAAATGCACGTTCTGAAAAAACGATTAGACCTCCCTGCATTTAGAACCATGCGTATTTAACAGGTGCAGTGAAACAGTCACTCTTTTACAACAATTACAAAGTTTGTCATTTTTTCAAACACGTACCGAAGTTCGCAAGGAATACTGTATAATCAAATGCGAACACGAACTAATTTACTAATTTTACACTGAACCTGCTAAATTATTTTTAAAATCTTACTTCTCCGATTTCTCTTCTGTACTTGTATCGGATTGCGAAGTAACACTCGCAGAGCTTCGAACGCTGACTGGTGGACTAGCGTGAGGTGGACTCTTGGCTATATTTGCAACATTCCTGTCGATTGATCTCGTTCGCGTTGGTGTTGTATTTTTACCAACTTCCACTTCTTTTCCTCGCTAAGAAATAAAACATTCTTGTTTATCAACTTTTTACAGTACGGTAGATAAAAAGTTTAGAGGAGACTGTTTACTTTTGAAATAACAGTGTAAAATGATCTGTAGTAGGTAATCGTTGCAAACATTTATGATCATACACGCTGAATATTTGTCTTGGCTAATAGAAATCTACATTGCAGAAATTTACCTCGAAATCGATGAGATCAAATTCGTGAAATAATTGACGATACAACAAATTTCTCCTGGTTACGTCATCATCAGGCGGCAGCTGTTTACGAACTAGTCTTGGGTTTACCCTGTATATTAGCACTAAAATTCGTTCAGAAACTTTTCTCACTGCTTCTGCAGGGTGATGCAATCCGGAACAACCCAATTCAGATAAGGTCCTACATGTCAGACCACTAAAAAATATTCTTCCATTAGTTGCTGCCATCTTCATTTTTTTATTTTTTATTTTTTAATAGCGATAAATCGTCGCTATTTATATGCAAATACTGGATCATATATGCACAACTCAGATTTCTAATAAAATAGGAAATCAAGCACAAAACTAATAAATTTGTAACTTTTTTTAGACAGGTCAAAAAATGTTTAAAAAAATATATAGTGTGATATGATTTTTAAAAAATTTATATTTTTAATAATAATCATCTAAAATTGTGTGTAAGCATGGATTATAAAAGAAAATGAAATTGGACGTTTCTAATAAAGTTAAAGAGGAATTAGCTTTGTGCTTACTTTTCAATTTCCTTACAAGGAACAACATTGTTGTAAAAACGGCACACATAGCATCTGAGCTGTGTTATTGAAGAAAGCGACGAAATTATGATGGATTCTCAAGTACTAATGGACTGAAAAAACAAGTAAATAGTAAAAAATGCATGAAAAATTATTTAAAAAATTTAAACATGCGCTTTAATTACGAACTAGAAAAGTTAATTGTTGATATATTAAAAATTTTATTCGCGCGTATGATAGACTTTGATAACCATCAGACAAATGGAATATTGACATGTCACGAGAATCCATTGTTCCATAGAATGTTAATTAAAATAAATTTTCCGTTCTTATAATAACCTCTGTTTATCCGTTGAGATACCGTGATTGAGAATCAGTTGTTCAACCATTTCAAGCCTGCTGAGTGCTAGCCTTTGATGCGTGCTACTGCTAACTGGTCTCGTAAGGTGAACTGGAATAATGTGGAGGTCTCTAACGCATTTGCAATCAGCCATACTGAGGATAGTGTGCACGGCCAAGTTGTGCATCCTAGGTGTCGTATCACCTGACTTCGTCAAAAGTTCAGGAAGTATCTTTTCTACGCTCCTCGCAAGCTCCGTCGAAGATACTCTGAAATCCGAAGTTTTTATAATTTTTGAATATTGTAAAATATCAACGTCGAGCACGTTTAATATAAAGTTATTTTTAGATTGCATCAGATAAGAATTCTATTACATTGAACTATTTATATAAGAACATTTGATGAAATCATGAATCTAGTATAAATGAAATTGAGGTTTATAATTTACGCCTATGGGATTCGTTTTAGATCTAGAAAAACATTAAACTGCATGCACACTATTTAAATCTATTTTACGAATATTCTGGATCGGGCCAAAAAAAGTACGAATCAAGATTTAATACATCTACTACTGGCGTACCTTTCACTAGAAAATTCTGAGAAAAATATTCTTATGAGCTCTGCTGCTAAACTATAGACACTAAAGACTTTATCTCTAAGGGCTCTATGTAGCAATAAAATAGCTGCTCTAGCTGTTTTGTTTGCAGAATGTTTTGATACGTCTGGATCGAACGATCGGAGTTCTTCTTTTAATTTTATCAGCCCCTCTTCTTTATCCGTGAACTGCTTTGAATAAAACTTTTCCACCTGAATCACGAAATGATGAGTTAAAAAATATTTATGTATAAATTAACCAATGCGTAAGAGTATTTATAATATAAATTACCAATTCCATTCCAAAAACTGCTATTGGCAAGGCAGCTTGCTTCTTTTCTCTGTCGTTTAATTTTGATGGAAGCTTAACTTCGGCATTATCCGTATGGCATTCTCTGGTAAACTCGTTCGTGTGAGAGCTTGAAAAATGTGTTGACAAAAGTACATAAATAAATACCAAGCAAAAGGCAAATGTACATATTTATATCTATTTATATGAGTCTAAATTGTTATATATCAACTGACTGTCTCAAAGCAGGAATCTGTCTTTCCTCGTAAGCTTCATAGCTTGTTCTGAGGGTTGGCCCCGCAGATTTTATTTTTCTCCTGAGAGATCCTTTGTATATGTTTTGACGGTCCGAAAGACCGTTCGGAGGGCTGTCGGTTATTTCTATAAAAATAAACAGGTTTTCTTTCAATGAAATGTATATATATATATTTACACACACACGCGCATGTGTGTGTGTGCATTTCTATATATATATAATCGAGAATATCGATGAAATAAATACCAGGACTGTTGGGCTTTTGATGAAGAGGCGAAATTGGCTGTTGATTAGCAGGCCCGGTTGGGGACAAGGCACCTTCGCGGCTCGACGGAACTGACAATCTTTTATGGCAGCCCACCTCTTCTCGAATTCTCACGGATACAGAAGCTACAGCATCTGCATAGGCATATTCCTTTTCTTCAAAAGCTAACATATTATTCTTCTCGAGCGGCTGCAAAAAAAATGATTTTCCATACGTTTCACTCGAGATTCAAAGACGAGAACGCATCTAGAATAAAATTGCAGACTACAGTAATTAATCGTGCATACCCCGTCCACTTCGAGCAGATCCTCGATTTCCAAACTGTTGTAAACTTGCTGCCGAAATTCATCGGCTTGAATCTTTTTTGTTTTCGCCTTGTCGTAATCCTCGAGAGCTATCGCGTATTTTTTCTCCAATTCCAGTTTTCCCAAACGCTCTCCCGCCTTCCTCAAGCTTTCCATGGCTATTTTCAACTTCGACGCGTATTCGAAACGCTCATCTGTATGGCGGTAGAAAATAATGTTTTAAGCCTGAAACTAGACTGGAGCGACGAGAGTACATCGGTAACAGTGATAAGAAGCAATCAAACTCGCCTTCGACAGCAGACAGCTTTTTCAATTCCATTTGCCTGATGATTTTGGCGACTTCCCTATCGACGTACATGTCGAAGGACAGATCGTCGTACGGCGAAAGATAATGCGGATTGTAAGAAGCTTCGCCTTGGCCACTCGCCTGTTGACCGCATGCTTCTCCGAGGATATTCACGGCAATGAGGCCAACCTGCAACGCGAGCTCTCTTATTGACTGCGCATCCAGTCGCATGCTTGGTATATAACACACGATCAACCATTATAGTATGCGGATATGAAAAAAAAAAAAAAAAAAAAAAAAAAATCAAAAGGCTCACCTGGTCATAGACATTGTGAGCGTTGCAGTGCGGCTTGAAGAGCCTTAGCTTAATCGAATGTGCGTCAGTTTCTGGAAGAGCGACGCTCTTGAGTTCTCTGCTCTTATACAGGGTTGAGACATTATCCGATAATGTGATGTAACCTAGATAAGTAAAGTCGGACAAACACATTGGGTGCTCCTTACTCGACGTCCAGATTTCTAATTTTTCAGCTGCATTCGAAAAATTTCAAAATTCATCGAGTATGTATATGATTAATCGTTCATTCGTTAACTGATCTTTCGCATTGTAAAAATTAATAGTAATGAGAAGCGAGTTTTGGATCTATGAGACACGCGCACTATGAACTAATTCACACCAATTAACATATACGCATGCACGCATAATATATAGTACGATACGCGCGAATTCTAGGATGAATCTGGAATTTAAGCGCGAGGCGCATAAGAGCTTTATAGTGCGAGCATTTGAAAATCAATGAATCGCCTTACGAATGAGATATTGGTGGGCCAACACTTGGATCCTGGTGAGCTTAGCAGGCTTGTTAAGGCGAAGTATGATTTCCTGAGGATACGTGCACCTCCTCGCACTTTGCCATCCGCGGACGGTCGGACCGTGGATGTTCAACTCGAGCGACGAGTGCCTTTCGTCCTCACCTGCGAACAGCCCGCGAACAAGGTCAAGCTTAGAATAAAGCTCGTGAATCGGCGTCGTGCAAAAGCGGCTTACTGGTCGCGGACAGGACGCTGAATCCGATTTGCCTGGGCATGTTGCGGGATCAGCGCGCTATGCGCGGCGTGGGCTGTGAGCAGCGGGAGGCGCGGTGCGCACGGACGCCACGTAGGAAAGCATGCAAGCGAAGGTAAAAGGCACGGCCATATCTGGAAGCTCGTTTCGGGGAGACGGGAGTCCGAGAGGGTCGAGAGGAAGTCTGCGCGGACCCCCCGCACCGCGCGTCCTGGAGCTGCAGAGCTCGCGAGCAAACTGATGAGGCGACGCTGACGCGCGAGTGTGCACTGTGCGCGCGTGATAGTGCGCCGCCACTCGCTCGCCCGCGCCTGTTCCGCAGGCGCCGTCGAAAATCCCACTGCGACGGGGAAAGCTTTCCGAGCACATATAAGTATATGCGAATGAGCTGGCTGTCAGAACGTAGCTGGCCAAGAGAGAGAAAAAGCAGGTTCGTGCGCGTATGCTCATATCAGGACGTCGATAACTTTTGGGATCGCCGCGTAGCATAGTTGCGTGTTGTATCGAGTTATACCGCGCTCCTCGGGCGGAGAAGGCTATCCTGCAAATGTATACTTTACTTAATTCGTCGGAATGACGACGGAACGCTCGAGACAGGCGTCAATCTCTCCCATTTTCGCGAACGCGGTGCTCGGATCAATAATAGTGGAGGCTGTGCGTGACGTCAGAGGGTGCGGCGCGAGGATTGAGCTGATACGCGATGCGCACACATATGTACATACAACAGTATCTGTACGCGCATGTCTATACACGCTGGAAGGGCCGCAACCACGTGCGTGCACGTGTTCGAGTTCTGCGCCTCGTTTCCTTGCCATTACCCCCAATAAGCAGCCCGCGCATGCGAGCTTTTATTGACCGTTGATAATGTGCCTACTGCGTGATTTTCAACCCTTTTGCCCCTGCGCATGCGGAGGCGCCAGAAATTGCTTTACCTGCGGCCGTGCTATTCCTCGATGTTGTTATTATTATTATTATTATTATTATAGATTTATTTTTCACTAGTAAAAAAAAATACATACATATCACAATTATATTATGCTTTGTCATCACAGATTTGTCACACGAGCTTACATTTGTCATTCAACGACACCACCATTGATAGATGTGTCGGTGTATTGACGTTTTAAACAGACTAAGTGACGGAATGTTCCTTAAATTAGGAGGGAGCGAATTCCATATAGACGCGCATCCCATGCACTGAATGACCTCGATCGTCCCTCGCACCTGACTATAAATCTACAGGCAGCAAATCTTTGACACTGTCTGATAATTTCCCCTCGAGGCCTTTGAAGTTAGCAAGAAAATCTTGAATATAATTAATGTAAAGACTAAACAGAAGAGGCCCCAGAACTGAGCTCTGTGGTACGCCAAGATTGGTAGTGAGCCAATCTTAATTGCCATTCGAATTCGTAACCACACGTTGGTTACGACCTGTAATATACGACGCAATCCACAGAAGAACAGACCTAGAGAACCCCAACCTTATTAGCTTATGAAGAAGTTTTGATGGCAAAATTGTGTCGATCAACGTCTTGCCGATACCAGCCCTAATGTCTTCTGACAGACTCAGCAGTGCTGTTTGCGTGCTATGATTTATCCGAAAGTAGTTTTTTAGACTCTACATACTCGGATACCTGCTCATGGACAATATTTTCGAGAACCTTGGAAAGAAAGCTCAACAAAGCCTTCGGACGAAAGTCCGAAGCAACTGATGGAATTTCCGTTTTTTTTTTTTTTTTTTTTTTTGAGAGGCACCAAATGGGCCTATTTCTAGATCTCAGGAAAGACCGCACAAGGCAAAGAGGAGTTAAAAATGGAGCCCAGGTGATGACCTAAAACCGAAAGGGACTTAGCAATGATACTCTGGGGAATGCCACCTTCCCCTTTAGCCTGCGAAGTAAAGGGTGCAACGGCCAGGACCACGTCTGAAAAAGTTACTTCATGAAAAGTGAAACCATCATCACTGGCCGTCGCTAAGATATCATGCAAGTTCGTCTGGACTCCGGCAAAAGCCTGAGATTTCGAAGTTCTCTCCAGATGTTATTATTATTATTCAACGCTTCGGATATTCTGCTCTGTATTAAAGCCTCTCGCGCTTCAATCGTGCGTTGTTCTGCTCGAGCAGCAAGAGACTGAAACTTCAACCGCAGCCTATCATCACGGGTCCGCCTATATCGCCGCCGAACGGCTTCACGCTGATTGTATAGATTGTTAAGTTCAGCGTTAACCCATGGTGGAGAACTCTTCTTTTTCTGTTTAAATTGCTTTAAAGGGGCAAGCCTGCCGATAACAGCCATGATGTTTTGTGGCTAAGAGAATCTAATTTACTTTCGACAGTCTTGTCTGGGCAACTGATGGTCGACCAGTCGCAAGCCTCGAGAAGAGACAGAAGCTCCTCTTGCCTGACGGCTTTAAAATCTCTATAAAAGAAAGGACTTTTCCCTTGCGATATAACGTTTCGTTTCCGGTTTGGGACCTGATCAAGCCAGTAGGTTACATTTTTTAATATCCAGTACACATTCTTAAAAAACGATTATACCTTAAAAAAATGTAACGCACTGAGGACGAAAGGTTAACGAAAGGAGAAAGAAGAATATTATTTTGCTTAATTAATTACCAAAGCATGGAGATTTCTAGACAAAATTCCTGTGAAACCGTAATTGAAAAGTTTTTAGTAAACAAATTTCTCAGGAAATAATTAGTTGATCAAATAACTCGATATATTTATAGAAGTGGTTCTTACATTCCTTAATCACCATGATTTTATTTGAGAAGTTCGACGATTTAATCTTTAAGCTATGCATAAAGATTTCATAGCTTATTTAATTGTGAAAATTACACTTTACTAAAAGTGTGGATTACGAAAATTATATTAAAAAAGTCCACTCTACGCCCTAGGTACACAAATATAGAAGCTAATATAAAAATCATGCAGTTTTCAATTAAACAGATGAGTATACAGGGTAAAAACCCAAATTTTCGAACCTTAATATCTTCGAAACTATAACTGCTATTGTAAATAGCCCAAAGAAATTACCCATTGTGCTGTATAATGCTAACTAAATCCGAAATTCGAACTTGATTATAGCCGTCTTAATAATTTCTTACTCCAGTTATCGAATTTCAGAGAAAAACTACTTTTTTCAATTTTTGGCGTTTTTCTACGGATGTGCCTCATGAAATGAGTCAAAATTATTGTATAGTGTCCACCACAGCGGTGTATAGTTCTAATGATTTCCAATAATCATGTTAATTTTTAGAAAGGTTTGACATTTAGTACGATTAATACGATACATTTTGTACGATTTTAAGTATATTGATAGCAAATAATGAGAACTGCGACGCGAGGCGAGGTCAAATTGGTAAAATTCGCTTTGACAGCTCCTTAAATAAAAGACAAATTCAGATATTTTTCTAATTCTTAGAAACTATTATATGCATCATACGTAAATCGCTGATCTCGCGATTCAATAAAAGTATAAAACAATAACATTTTTTTTATAACTTAATGGAAGAAAAGATTAACACAACCTAAATTTAACACAATATTACAAATAAAGGAAGAAGTCTTCCAGATTTTCAAATATTGTTTTATAAAAGTGTATTATAATCTATTAAAATGTTAATATTATACAATAATTAAATATGTTGTATGAAATTTGAATGCTTTTGCTACTAAGTTGTAGCAAACAAATATAATAGTCCTTTTACAAATTGCACTATTTCAGAACCACCCAACTTAGATTCACCATAGACTCGATCTACAAATGAAATAGGAACTTCTCCAATAGAGAAGCTAAACTGCCTTGCTCTTACTATCATTTCCATTTGGAAAACATATCCTTTAGAAACACAAGATTTAGTTAATTTTTCTAAGACATCTTTTTTATACAACCTGTAAACAGAAATTGAATATACTAAAATATTATTTGTAGTGGAAATAATTTTAAATAAATCAAATTTTTAAATATAATGAAATACATACATGTTATCTCCTTAAATAAATATCAATCTCACGTAAAACTACATACAATACAATTACCGACATTAAATTACCTAAAACTTCCTGTAAGATCAGAAACTCCTGGTCTCAACATTATTTGGGTAATAAAATTGGCACCTCGACTTATAAGTTTACGTTTGAAATCCCATCCGTAAACACCTCCATTTCCAGCATATCTTGTTCCAGTGACAACATCAAAATTATTTTTCATTTGCTCTTTGATCATTTCTGGAATGAATTTAGGCTGCAAAAGCAAATATTTTTTTCATATTGATTTATAAATACTATTATAATAAGTAATACTAGTAAATTCAAAACTTGACTTACATGATGTGACAAATCTGCATCCATAATAATAATATAATTGCCTGTGGCATGCTTAATTCCATGTATGTATGCTGTACCCAATCCTAACTTCCTTTCTCTTGGTCTAAGAACAATTTTATCATCTCCATATAAATTTTGAAGCTGTCGTGCCATATCTAAAGTTCCATCTGGTGAACCATCGTCAATAACAATAATTTCATAAGATACTTTCCTAGACATTTCAACGATTAACTAATTAATAAAAACGTTTACAAGTGTTGCAGCTTTTTTAATGCAATATAGAAAAACATACGCTTCATTCATATATTTCACAATAAGCCATACTATAATTGGTAAATTTTCGACTTCGTTGTAAGTAGGTAGCAAAATAGAATATTTGTTATCACCAATATCACTAGCACTGGCCACCTTTGCTTCAGTACTCATTTTGATTAGTTGTTTTTTCTTTCTAAATTATTTATTTTGGCAACAATATACACACTATATTGCACATATGTTCTATTACTGTTTTTTTTAATATTAAATTTAACAGTTTGAATTATCATAAATTATATTAAAACAATATATAAGCACGAAAATACCGGGAGAAATAATTGTATCAAAGGCATAGTGTCTACGTGACAAAGTTGCTCGTATATTTATCTCAACCGAGCCCCATTCAAGTACACAAAAATGTTAGGTTAAGTATACGTTTACGCGGTCGTTAGAGAAAATTTCATTCTTACCAACAGAGGTGCCAGTTTTCAACCTCTTCAAAATTCAAATATATGGTTTAAATGTAAAAGGCATGCCTTCGGTTGTCAATTCTATTTAATTATCAATTAATTGCAATTTAAGCTATTTAAAGTGAGTATATCAGTTATGTAATTTTTTTGTCAAAAAATTTCACACATCAAACTTTTATCTACAAGAATAAATCATAAGTCTATGAAATAAATATAACTTTTGCAAAACCATATATATATATATATATATATATATATATATATATATACAGTTTTTGTTCATAGTTTTTTAATAATTTAATTATTTAACTTATAATTATTAATTATACTAACAAATTATTAACAACGGTATGTATATGTACAATTTCCTTACTATAAGTTAGAGTTAGTATTATTAACTATGTTTTTATATGGATAAAGTGCGAACGTATCGTCGCTCCGTTCAAAGACTAGCACAGTTCAAATTTTCAAACGAAAACTAGCACAATTCACGATTTGCCGTGAAGAGTAGCACAGTTCAGAAATGCGGTTAAGAGTAGCTCAACTCGCGACTTTATATTACTTAAAATGTGAGTAATTTACGTTTTTATTGGGTTATTTGGTTGGTTAAGTTCATGAAAACCTTGACAAAGACAGACAAACCTCAAAGTTTAAAAAGTTTTAGAAATTTCTAAAAAAAATGAACAATTAAAATAAATGTTTTAAAAATTATTGTACTTGGGAAAACAATTTTAAATTCAGTAAAAAAGTTGTAAATTGTGAATATTAAAAAATGTTCGTTAGGGACAGGTTCGCGAAAATCGGGAAATTATTATAAAAATTCGTTGTTTAAGTTATGAGAAAGTTTGAGTTGTGCTAGTCTTCGCGGGAAATTTTGAGTTGTGCTAGTCTAGCGTGCGTGAAATGAGTTGTGCTACTTATGACGGGAAATTTGAACAGTGCTACTCTTCGTAGGGAACGGCGGTATGATGATAATATATAGGTACATAATATAAGTACACACGTATCTTATATGTATGTTCAACATGACCTCCTTTTCCAGTTGCTGCTGCAGCCCTCGCACTATCTGACTACATACCTACTTACTTAACTATATGTCTGTATAGCTTTCAGAGGCTGTTCGGACCTATAATTGTTCATCATTCTGAGCCAATCAACACAGTAAACAGGGAGACTATGGAGTATGAGGAGTAGTACTATAGTAAAGTATAGGTACCAGTGTACCACCATGTACCACACTATTCAATGTTGGATGTTAATCTCGCTGTATTATTGCTGCAACTATGATGAAAAAACATTAACAAAATAAGTGTTAATTACTCGAACAAAAAATGGGAAAAACCACACGAGTCGTTGTTTGTGGAATGAAAAGTGTCGGAAAAACAGCTTTACTTGAACAACTAGTTTATGGAAATGTAACTCCAAAAACGGTAAGTAAGGTTATGTTGTACAAACCACTATTGACAACAAAGGTTTATAATTACGTGAATTGTCATACTAAATAATTCTTTTTAGGAAATACACCCTACTATTGAAGACATTTATGTAGCAAACATTGAAACAGACAAGGGGGCCAAAGAAAAAGTGAGGTTTTATGACACTGCTGGATTAGAACCCCTACAGAGTAGTTTAAATAACCAACAACTAGCAAGGCATTATCTTGGTTTCGCTGATGGTTATGTGTTGGTTTACGATACAGCAAAACCAGAATCTCTAGATGTATTGTTACCTTTAAAAAAAGATATAGAGAAAAACAAAGACAAAAAAGAAATTATAACAATAGTGATTGGAAACAGAACAAAACCAGATACAGAGCAACGAATTTTAGAAAATACAGCAAGTAAAGCTGCTAATTGGTGTGCTCGTGAAAAACTCAAACACTTTGAAGTGAATGTAATGGACAGACCAAGTTTATATGAAGCATTTGTTTATCTCTCATCGCGATTAAATCCACCACAAAATAAAAGTACTTTCCCACAACTAAGTATGGGCCGAAAAACTGGAAAAGTAGAATCTACATAAAAACATACGTACAACTTAGTATTGGAAATTATTGAGTTTGAACAAAAGATCCATTTTATTGAGTTATTTTTAGCTTATTTATACTAAAAAATACTAGAAAAAACAACTTGTGCTAGTTGTCTTAATTTGTTACATATACATAATAACTATGTATTTATTTTGCTAGTTTTATCCCTAGAAACTTCTTTTTAATTAAATATTTTACTGATATCTTATATATTATTGTGATACTTGAGCATTTATAACCATGATCTTTTGAAGATATGACAATATGATTATTACTGACTTTTTGTACTTAAATTTATTAAGTTAATATTGAAAGTATTTAGATTTAGAAAAAATTATTATTGTATTAACAAAAAGGCTGACAAAATTTTCAGCTTCAATGCGTTTATTTGAATACGACATGAATTTCATTATTTTATTTTTAATAGTACAAATATTATGATGAATTTTTCTTTATTAATGTATTAGGATGCAAGATGTTTTAAAAACAATTTATGTTATTGATTTCGAATTAGTATTGTTTAAAACTATAAAACAACTTGTTTATATAATATTTATGTTCATCAAAAATGTTGATACAGTAAAATTTTTATTGTTAAAAAATTAACATTTTAATTAAAATTAAACTATTGTTATATCAAAGGTATTTAAACCTTGCATCGATATAAAATACCAATATTCTTAATAAAACACATATAATTTATATACAATAATATTTACAATAAATAATGATCTGATTTTATAGATCTGAACGTCTTTACAATTGTGTAATTGTAATATGTAAGATGTATTATAAATAATAAATCAATTTTCTTGAAAACCATTTTATTTATTTATGGAAGTATAGTCGTGGAAAAACGAAATACAACATTATTTGATATTGAAATCACAGCAAATATATCTGAATCTATGTAAAAAAAAGGGGGAATTCGGCAATAAATAAGTTTTTATTTATATATACTCAATCATCGTATACAATACATTATTAAATCTACAATTAAATATAGCTTAATGATTGGAGCAAATACTTATGGTATCAATTGTCAAGCGATTTTCGACGGGTTTTCCTTATCTTTCGTTTTCCTTCGTTTGATCTTTTATAGTTCTGCAATCTGCAGGTGTATTCTTGTTTAATTTCACTAATTGCTTGAACTGCATATGATAACGAAAAAATATGCGCAATCGCAATAAATAATTTATAGGTAATTGAACCGAATAATAATAATAATAATAATAATAATAATAATAATATACGAAAATGGGCATGAACGCGCAAGTTGGAGAGAACATAAAAATAATAATCTCGAGAGAACGTATGTACGTATGTATAATATATGTATAGCGTAACATATGCATGTATGCACGTTTTGAACACAGACTCCTGGAACTTACATTTCAAGTATCACTCAAAACGACCCGATTATACAATATTCACAGCTAATAGTTCTTAACAAACTTGTTTGTTCATTCGTTCACAGTATATTTGATTTATTTTATAACACGTGCGTAACTCTTGAATATATAGTTATTTGTGACGTATCAGAATTGAAATAAATTTATTTACTCTTTCTGTATGTTTTGAAATCGCGTTAAAAAAATAAATGCCATATTGATATTTTAATCCGAAAATGTTATGCCCATTTACTTATGTATAATACTTTATATTCGTATCTTATGCTTTTCCGCAAAATTAGAAGGTATAAAAATGGCTCACAGAAATAAGATTAAAGCGTTTCTACTTCGTCTAAATTTGTCTCGAATATCAAAATTATACATTTTACTTATACCTATGAAAATCCGTACTTGCATGCAAAGCAATAATCGACTAATACTTGCTTGGGAAAGTGTTTTTATGTTCCTATTTTTACTATCGCTCAGAACTGGGTGTATATGATAATATATTCTGAATAGAACTAGAGGAATATGCTGGTCTAAAAATAAAAAGATTAAGCGGCGGTATCGATTAAAGTTTACATACTGTGCTTATTTGGTCGTTTTTAAATCGGAAGAACCAATTGTAAGGATGCGAATATTATTATATATGTGTGTGAAACTGTTGATATAAGTAATAAACATGAAGTCTACGATGTTATAATGTAAAAATCATTCATGAGCGATAGTATATGAAGTACTCTTTAATTCTTTCAAACTTCATTTGGCATGCCAATTGGCAACATTACATTTTCTTTCGATTTACTTTTTATTTAAATTCTGTCAGATCACATTTTATTTGTTATATCAATCTTATCGATCAGCGCTTAATTTTAAAAGTATGTACATAAGTACAGCCGTAAATGTAGGACAACCGACAGTGGGCTCTGCATATTAATAAATTTTGTGGTCATAGTTATATGATTGATTTTCTCGTTTACACCAAACGTATAATATTAATCTTATTTGGTTTCATCGAAAAAAAATGCATAAAAAGGCTGGCAGTTATTAAACTTTCTTCATCTGTACTACTTATATTGATCCACTTTACGTATTATGAATAAATTAGAAAAGAAACACTGCCCTGATCGCTCATCCAAGATACTTCTTTTTAAGATGTCCCGCCATCGGCGCAGCACTTTCAGATGTCACGCAATAAAAGATTCTGCACACAGTTCCTCTGTTTAAAAACTTGGACCAGCCAAACAACAATATTCTATAAAAAATCTCAAATAAAAAATTTCGATTCGTAAAAATGGTATAGAAGAGGGAGACTAGTCTAAAAAGACACTCTGAAATATTCAACTGAATTAAAGAGTCAAATTAATTGATGCAAGTCAAGTATTTCAAGGTCTCTCTTGGATACTCCAAACAATCGTAACATATATTATACATCGAGCACAAAATAACAAGCGTCATCAGATGCGCATAGATCATACACACATAATCTACTCGTTATATAGATATCCACGCGTATTCATAAAATATGGAGAATATTCTAAAAATAATAATGAAATAAACATATATGCTAATACATAATCACTCATGAATTATTCTTATAAATTGCTTGTCATATAGTTCAGACTCATTATTATAGGAACTATTTTTCCTGTCACATTTATAGTTGAGTAAACTATAGCACTATTTGTATATAGATCTCTAAAAAATAGAAATAAAAAATAACGCAAGAGTAGGTGGAGCAATCGATGACAGATGTAAAAAATCACGCTAAATAATAAACGAAGTATAAATAATTCGAAAGACTGAAGGGAGTATGAGCAGAAATGCGTGACAACTGTATGCCAATTTAGAACAGTCTCCCATATAATACTATAAGATGATCACATCGATATAGAGTCGACGCCTTACAAAAATACACTATTTATCATATTGCCCACTGTTAACTGTTATCAAAGCACAACAACAATTGTATTTACATAGATCTTGCAAGTGATCCTTGTCCACACTTGGATCTCTGAAAATATCATCTATTTTGTGCTTCGAATAGACTTTTGTTAGTGACACGAAGTCGCATAAATCTCTTTGAGGTGTCGCGTAGTCTGCTCCGTATCTAATATATTTATATTTATATTTTATTCCTCTTTTATTCGTTTTTGCGAAAGCTTATTCAGGGACTTGTGTAGACAGAATAAAAATTGATCGTCCTCCTGCATTTATCCTAAAATACTTGTAGAGCTCGTTCGTCAATCATAAAAAGTTACTACCAAAAAGAATTCCCGACGCATATTCGAGACAACTATATCGTGAATGCACCTAAAAGTTCATAGCTTCCATTTTGAAACCTCTTCCTTTCATATTACTCGAGGCTATCTTCGCAAGCGTAGGTGGGCCGTTGTTATCATCATCACTATTACCGTCATCTTCATCTTCTTCAGGGAAGTCCTCTAGACGGTCATGATACTCATCCATCTATAAAAAAAATTGCTTTTTATTCCAACTTTTCGAAAACTACTATACGTAGCTAAGTATTCAGAATGCCTTTGAATTCCAATAAATTTCTTATAATTTATAAACACTGCGATAGCAAGCTAAAACTTTTCAGCAGCCTATATTAAATAATTATAACTCCAATGTCCGGGCCACCTGAGGTTTTGCTTACTTAAATGCGTTCTTAATTCTGTCATATATAATTGAAACTGCGCTAAGGTATATTATTATGTAAACAATTTTCCATCAAATCATACCAGACAGTTATAAACATTGGGGTTGGGGAGAGTGCACAGGGACTCAAAAAGGAAAATATATGTGGTATTTAAAAAATTCAAACAAAAATTAAGCCTACTATTTTTTGGTTTCATCAGATAATGCGGTTATAAAAACATTCAACATAATTCACTCGTTCGTATACCTGCAGGTAACGTAAAATCTCATATAAAAGATGGTTATATTTTTTTAATTAATGGGCCTTTCTTCAAACAACATCGAACGATGCGTTATAACTAATCATAGGTCTATAAATATGTTGCCTTTTGTAGTTGTCGCACGCATGTTCAATGTACAATAGTTATGCATAGAAAATTTTATTAATTTTGATAAAATAGATATAATCAAAGCATGCCAAATGCAAAGTATCTATAAGCATGCTTATACAGTAGATAGTAAATCACTTGCTTGCAATAGAAGATCGCATTTTCATACAGAAGCTTGCATTAATAATTATTTTTTTCGATTCGAATGTATTGTTGTCTTTTATATTTATACACACACACACACACACACACACACACACACACACACACTAGAATAAAAAGTATATAGACTAAAACAAACTAATAAGTATCGCCGAAACATACAGGCGATTCATTCCGAAAAATATCGGGGAAAACTCACATGTGTGGTAGCTACAGAAGATATCTTATCGATGTTTTACACCGAAAATTGATGCAAACCTACGACTGCAAATTGATTTCACTTACAACTGCTCTATCATTGTAAAAACGTACCACGAGACAATCTACTCAGCAGCAACAACAGTATGTATGTGCTCAGTCCGAATCCGTGAAAAATACAATATTGAGTTCAATACTTTTTAAGCCGAAGACTTTTTCATATTGTAACGAAAATCAAAAGCAGCTATACAGTGCATAGAGTGGGACGTTTTATCTTTCGCGAAATTTGTTTAGTATATAAAAAAACATAATGTAACAAAATTAAATGATTTATACTTATTTGCGAAACTAGATAAATATAAATTCTCGTGATACGCAATAGTATTTGAAGTTTGTTCGTTAACGTAAATGAATGATTCGATCGTATATACTGCAAAAAGAACTGATTGAATTCAATGCGTTTTATATGATGCGTTCTCTAGAAATGATAATTTTGTTTACTTATTCAGTGATGTTTTTCTTCGGATCATACTTATAAAGCTATTACGCGATTCGATATTTGCCGACTTGTACAGCGTCGTCAATTTTTTAGTGAAAAATACGCTGTAAAATAATTGAATAACAATAGTCTGAAATCATACCACATAACCCATGTATAAATAGAGTGAAAACCATTTTTATCATTTGTCATTGGTAACAGTCAGACTTTCATGCCACAACACAGTCATGAATGTCCGAGTGATATTATGTATGTACTATCGATCACTGATAGTTATGTAATAAGTTGTGAGAATAATTAATATGCGGTTGAAATGCGTATTAATAATGTATATATGGATATATGGATTGTTACCAATGGCAAATTTTACGACATGTGTGCATTAGCAATGAACTGTTGATTCTCAAGAAAATTAATATAAATGCCAAAATTTAGCGAACGATATGCAACTAATTATATGCGCTTACATTTCTACAAATAATGGAGTTATGAAAACGAGAGATGTGCTGTGGAAAAAAGAATGTAAAAAGCAAACAATGATTAGTCGAAACGCGTCTATGTTAGATGATGGAGATTGTATGAAAAGGACATGAAATATTTTGGTTGACTCACATCGACATCGCCCATCATCTCTTTAGTAGACACAGTGGTCTCGATGCGACGAATGCTACCTTGATGAATATCCACATCCAGTTTATGGCATTGCGTAACCCTTAATAGAAATACTACAGGAATCGGCGCTATGCCAACCAGTATTATAACTATCGCGATGGCGAGCACCCAGTCTGGATAAAACATCGGGACAGTCGTTCCCTAAAAAACAGCACAATAGGGTTTATCGATGATTTTTTAAGGCGTTAAGTAAGAGCACGGCAAAAAATGAAGGATTCGCGGCTTACTCACCGTAGATGCGTCCCATGCACTGTACATGGGTTTTTTTATGAACATGGATACAATGCTGGCAATTAAGATAGCAACCATAATTACTGGAGCCAGGTACTTCCAAGTTATTTGCCAATATAAACCTGGTCTGTAGCCAGTCATGTCTTCGATATCTTGCGTGAACCTAGAAGCAAGCGTAAGACGTTTACTTTTACTGACTATTCACCATTAACTTACAGCCATACGAGATGAAGTTTTTGGGCGTACTTTTTGTGGCCGTAAACGTAGACGACCGCCAGCATTTCCATCAGCGCGACCAGTACGAGGCCGATAGTGCCAGCAAAGCTATCAAACATTTTGAGCCAGTACTCTCCAGCTCCTGTACAAAATATCAATCCCACGAAGAAGCAGAACAAGCATAGGACACCTGCAGAATAAACGAATAATTGTAATTTTAATTTTTCTAACTCGGACGGCCATCAGTGTGTGTGTGTGTGTGTGTGTGTGTATAATATACCTGTTATGTACTGCTTTTTTATTCTCTTGAACAGATCTATTTCGAATACGACGCACAGCATCCCTTCGAGAAGACCAATCTGCGAACCTAGCCCGAGCGCCAGGAGCATCAAGAAGAAGATACAGGACCAAAACGGCGCCCCAGGAAGCTCGACAATGGCTTGCGTGAAAACTATGAACGCTAGTCCCGTGCCTTCGGCAGCCTGTGAGCAAAGTGCGCAGGAGCAGCAAATTTGATTAGATTGGAGAGTATTTCAATTCAAATTGAACAGAACGCCGCAGAAGGAAGGCTGCTTACGTTGTCGAGTTGTTCGCTCAAACTGCATTCGCTTAGCGTATTGTTATCAATGGAAGAATTGAAGCTTTTGACGGCGCTGTCGAACTGTTCGCTCGTGGCGTTGGCGAGAAGAAAGCCGTGCTCGACGAGCCAGTTTCGATTGCTGAAACGAAAACAATTTTAATCATTTACGGGATAGACGAACTTGCCTCGACGACGATAGGCGAATCCCTTCTTATTTTTCTTTTCTCTTCGAGAAATTGCCACACTTAAAGCCATCACAGAGTCAAGTGTACCCTAATGACACTTGATGTCCTCGCGATGAACAGGGCATCAACAGGGCAGAAAAATCAAGCGCGAAATGCGCCTTCCTTTCACAGTCTTTGATGGTGATGGCGATGATGGCGATGATGAGGATAAGGAGGATGATGATGATGAAGATGATGATGACGACGATGATGACGACGACGGTGATGGCGGTAATGGCGTAAATCTTTTGGAAAATTAGCATTTATCGTAAGTAAAGTAATTTGATATCATACTTTTCAAGGCACTTGTCTACGTTGGACATGGCCTTAAAGCCTAGGATAGCGAAGATCACGACACTGGCGTAGATGGCTGTGAATGCGTTGCAGACGCTGACAAGGATCACATCTCGCACACAGTTATTCTCGGGCGTGTTGTAGCTGCCGAAGGCTATCAGAGACCCGAAAGCTAGTCCAAAGCTGTAAAACACTTGCGTCGCAGCGTCCAGCCAGACGGTCGGCTCCAGCAGCTTTTCGACCTTGAATGTGCATCATGTCAGTTGTATAATATAAGCTTTTCAATAATCGCACGAAGTGTTGATCGCACTTAAGAAATATGTATGTATATACATATATATATATATATATATATATATCACATGAGCTCGAAACGCAGGAATTGAAGTTGCTTTGTGAGCAGATTGACATTTACAAGTATACGTAATCAAGTATGAAGGGTCGCAGAGAGCCTGCGACTAGTGCTGGTGCAAGACAAACCTTGGGCGTGTACATGTGAGCGAGTCCCGCGTCGGCACCTTTCAGAGTAATCCCGCGAATAAAGAAGATGGTGAGCACCAGGTATGGGAACAAGGATGTGAAGTAGACGACCTGCGAATCGACGACGACGTATTAGCTGGCGAGTGCGTGGCCCCTTCCACCCAGGCCCAACTCGCGCGGGTGCCTCGTGGCGGAAGCTGGGCAGAGAAAGCGAGAGAGGTTTTCCGTTTCAGCCTCCCCGCTCCTTTTTTGCAGCACCCTGCCCGACGTTGCGCGTGCAACTAACTCACCTTGCCCGACGACTGGATGCCCTTCATCATGATGCAGAAGACGACGAACCAGCTGAGCAGCAGGCACAGGACGATCCACCACTTGAGTCCCTGGCCGTCGTCGATCGACGGCGCCGCGTCGAGGGTGGTGCGGTACCAGAAGTACGCCGTCTCCGAGCTCTTGGCGCACTCCTCCACCGGCTTGTTGTCGATCTTCGGGCATTCCGACCAGAGCAGCGGCTCCTGAGAACGAACCGAGAGCTGTATGGTTTACGGTATCGGCATACGTCACGTAGCGTTGTGACGCCCTGCTGTGTCGACGACGGGAAACATTGTCGATGACTTGACGATGACGCTACGTAACGCATACTTTGGAATACATTATGAAATAAGCTCGACCGTCGACGGTCATGCAGCTGCGTGATCGGTTTCGTATTACAAATTACAGTAGGTATATATATATATAGGCATATAGCGCAGCAGCCTACTGCGACAACTACGCATGATTATGGTTAATCGTTATTTCAGAGTGCCAAAAATACTTACGCCAAATCTAAATGTAACAGCCTATCTCGGGTGGATTTCGAAACAGAAAAGGCCGAATTAGATAATGCGTTTCCATTAATTTAATTTCGTGAAAATTAAACTTTCGTCGCAATCATAGATTTTGTGTATATTTTGAACCTAAAAATTCACATCGTTAATGCTCATAGAATATTGGTGTATGGTGTGGCCTAATACTGCATACGTACGCTCTGCAAACCTTGCTGCTATAGCGCGGTTTCAATTGAATTTTCGCAAATCGCAGTCACGCGCCGCAGAGCGTTTATGAAACGCGCAGCTAGTGTAGAGCGTTGCATTTACATGGATTTTAA
Organism: Trichomalopsis sarcophagae; assembly: GCA_024372645.1. Taxonomy (NCBI): domain Eukaryota; kingdom Metazoa; phylum Arthropoda; class Insecta; order Hymenoptera; family Pteromalidae; genus Trichomalopsis; species Trichomalopsis sarcophagae. The sequence continues at coordinate 146,206 of QLSS01000148.1, read as the reverse complement.
CGGTTACAATTGCACTGGAATTGCTTACGAATGAGAGATCGATGAAATTTACCCTGAACGAGTTGAAGAGGTAGTAGAAGCACCAGGTGATGATGACGTTGTAGTAGAGGGTGACGAAGAAGGTCACGATGCAGGAGGCGATGCCTATGCCGCCGAGCCAGGGGTGGATCGTATTCCAGACGCCGAGAGCACCTTGACGCATCCGTTGACCAAGGCCCAGTTCGATCAAGAACAGCGGGACTCCCTCCAGAATGAGCATCACGAAGAAGGGGATGAGGAAAGCACCTGCAAGATCAGCTTTACCTAATTTTTTTTCTCCATCATCGCATAATTCCAGCAAAGCTTTCAACGTGCGATTCGAGCGGAAAATTCCGATCTCCAACCTCTGTCTCACTCCTGTACTCCCGAACTCGTACAAGTTGCCGCCGACTGCGTACTTATTTATTTTGAGCTGCTTCGCCATTCGATTTTCAGGCCGGGGAAAGCCGTTTGCGTGCTTCCTCTGAATTGAGATACGAATTGACGTGTCGTATGTGCTACACACATTTATCGTCTGAGTCTTGTTTTCGCAGTATTCGATCGATATCGAGGATGACGCGCCCGCGGCAAATGAAATTCGGCCAACTTGTATAGCATATGTATGTACGGCGACAGGGGCATTGAGGATAGGCACGTACTCGCGATGATCGCGTGCTTATGTATACACGTGTCTAACTTTAGCCCGCGAGCAAGGTTAGCGTATTCGCATCTCTTTTTACAGCTGATCCTCGAATTGCAGCGCGCCTTGACTCCTCTAGTCCTCTTGCATGTAACCGCCGGCTAGGCTCGCAAATTATTATACAAGCGGGGGACGAAAAGTTCATTCGCTATAGCCCGCGAGCAAGCAGACAGTGGAGCAGATGCACAAAGTCAGTGCGCGGGGCGGCGAGCCTGCAGAGTGTGTCTCGTATTGATCGGCCCTAACGTCCGTACGCTCGGAGCAGGAGACATATAGGGCGAGCACTCGCTCGAATATCCGTATTCGCGCACAGCAAGCTCACGCGAAATAAGACGAAAAAACCGAGTATGTATCGAGCATCTTGCGACTACACATGGGTAATACTAGCTTACTTATAAGCAAGCGCAACGCGAGCGAGCACATGGCCCGAGAGTCACGTGGTCATCGGCTCGAGCGCGCGCGCCCGCGTATACCGGGAAATCGATCGGCCGCGCGTTGTACCCCGGCCGAGAGGAAATTTCCATTGAGAGCCGAGATTCGCTGGCCTCGCTCCTGTGCATGCAGTGTATACTGTATATAAGTAGGCTGCACTGCTAGGGGGCTCCGTTAGCCGGGCTAAAAATCCCCCCCCCCCTCCCCCCACCCGCCCCAAGCCTGCGAGCGTACCCTGCGTATATACAGCCGGCGATTCGACTCATGCGTTATCCAACTCCCGACGGCGTGCATGGCAATTGTTGATCATTCCCTGCTCGCGGCGTTATCGATCGCCTCAATTTTTCACGCTGCTGCATACCGCGCACCTTGTTACCGCTACTATAGAAACCAGCATAGTTATAATTATCGCTTCCCGACTCAAATTTGACTCATATTTAATTCTTGACAATTATTCTTGACAAAGTTGTCGGGAGGACGGAGCGCGCGATGCGAGAATGCATAGGTATAGAATACCAAGGGGTAATAGAGCGATCGCGGCATGAATCGGTACCCACAGCTGAATTCGCGGGGGATCGATAGGTAGAGAGCCATATCTGGGTCATGCAGCTCCTCGAGTCGCCCGCGCATGCATATCTATACAGCTACGTGTGGCAGGTTACCCCCCGAAAAGAGTCCGCGCACTGCTGCGAATAAATTGCGAGCGCAATGACGCGTCTCGCGGTCAGAACCCATTGAATCGCGCTCGCGTCAGAGCTATAGCTGATAGCTGCGACGCGGAGTTCTGCGACACGTAAATCTGCGCGCTCTATTTCAGGAGCGCGCGCGATTTGCTTTCATTGACGCAACCGCGCGGCTCCTCTTTTAGTCTTTTGTCCCTCGTCTTCGCGTTCACCTGATAAAGAATTCTCTCGCGCCGCGAGAGCCCAGATCAATAGCGACGTACCGATGGAGGTCGGCTTTGCTTCTCGCGTGGGCGCCGAATCGACATCCGGTAAATAAATACCAGCGAATTAATAAGAAGCGGAAAGCGCTGCGGAAAAAATGCTCGCGTCGGTCTAATTTTACACCGCGCAGGCTCGTGCTCGAAAATAGAAAAGCACCTACGCGCGGCGCGGCGGTTCGGATTTATTCGAACATAATGCCGCTCTAAGGAGGGTTCGATGAGAATCTTTGTGATCCGGGAGCTGGGAGAGGAAAGTAATTTCCGACGGGCTTCCCGGCATGTGGGTCTCGGGGACGCGGTTTCGGTGTACTTATTGCGTATAGCAGGGGGCCCGCGGACAAGGGGCGAGTGAGGTAAAGAGAGAGAGAGAGAGAGAGAGAGAGAGAGAGAGAGAGAAAAGTAGACGGCGCGTGCGTTTGCGTTCTGCGTGCTCGGTGACCTTGGCCCAAATAAAGACGCCGCCGCAAGCACGTGCGGGCAGGAAAAATTCCGCATCTTCGACTCGGTGCATCCGAGGGGACGGCGTTTACGACGCGGACGATTAGGCGGCCGCGTGATGCCGCATCGCCGTGATGTAAAAGCTGCGGGAGTAGGTGCGAACGAGGCCGCGCGCGCAGAGCGGATAGTGGGTATATATGTATTATTACGTATACTTGTAGCGGATGGAGCGGAGAGCCTCGGCCGAGCCTTGAACAGTCGAAGCCGAATTGGGGGGACGGCGAAAAAGTGCAAGGGTGCAATAACTCACCGCCGCCGTTCTGTTGGCACAGGTAGGGGAATCTCCAGATGTTGCCGAGGCCGACGCTGTAGCCGATGATGCTGAGGAAGAACTGCATCTTGCCGCTCCACTCGGCGCGGTTCTCCTGCTTCGGCTCGGGCTGCTGCTGGAGGGCATCGCTCGCGGCGCCATTGCCGCTGTTCCCGGCGACGAGGATGCTGACGTTGTGCGGCCCGGCGCCGGGAGAGACTGCGCTCTGCTGGCCGAAGGCGCGCTCCTCGTTCAAGGGCGCGAGCTCGTGGCCGTTCCTCCTGCCGCCAGTAGTCGTCCCGACCAGCTCCGGCTTAACCACCATTCTCCACTCTCCAGCGTCTACGCTGTTCGTCGGGCCGGTGCTGGGCTGCGCGGCGGATCGATGAGGGGACGCCTCGCGAGACTGGAACGCTGGCAGCTGGGCTGGCTTCGCTGCCGCTCTCCTGCTAACGGCGATATGATCCGCTGCTCGGCGGGCTGCGTCTACTTGAACTTGATGCTCTTGAGGTTGTAGAAGAGGCTCGTGTTGTAGTCGCTGTGAATGTGGGCCGGTCTCGCGGGTTTAGGACCCATGTATGCCAGCTTCGGGCACTCGGCTCCTGGGGGGCTCGCGGACTCGGGAAAGCTCGACTCTCGCTGCACAAGACCGATGATGCGGCTGCAAGTTCGTAACTGGCTGCTTGCACTCTGCGTTGTGGCGTCGCGCGCGTGCACGTCGCTCTCGAAGCTCGCTCGCCGGCGGACTGGCGCTGGCCTGCGGCAGGGGTTGGGACTTTGGGAGTGTTGGGACACTTGGGACGTTGCCGTATCGGCTTGACCCGCGCGCAGCTCTCGCGCTTTGCGCACGCCCCGCGGCTCCCTTCTACACTCTATATACAGTTCTACTCGCAGCGGCTTACTATATATCTATATTATTATACATGTCTGTGTTATAGAGCATGCGCGCGACCCGCATGCTCTATAACAAGGACTCCTCGTCCTCGCGGTATGGCTCAGTGGCTCTCGTTGCGATTTGCGCGCAGCTAACAGTACAATGTAATGTGCGCACTCGCAAAAGCTCGACTACTGCCCTCGGTGGTATCGAGCTCTTCGGCTGTGCCGCGCATACGAGTATATACGATGGCTCTCTTGCCGCGGCGGGAGCTTCTCGTCGCATTCGACCCGACCGCTGGTAAGGCGAAAACGCTCGCTTTTTTCCGCTTCTGCAGATCCGTCCGGATATAGATGCCTACTATGCTTTATGATTTCATCAGCGCTCCATCAAATTATCATTAAATTCGTGCGAATGCTGCGACGAATGATCTCCTGTGCGTTTAGACAGTTAGGGGAATCCCGCTTTTTTCGCTCAGAGTTACTCGCGATCTCGGGCTGTTCGCGCTGCATGCGCTCGATTCCGCTGATTCATGCCGTGTCACAGGATCGCTCGCAGCTCGATCGAAGGATGCGAGCAGGCAAACTGCGGGCGCTACTCTAAACAAGATACGAGTATGTAGTCGCACTTTATATCTCACGGGGCAGTTTACGTAACAGAAGGTCACACACGCACACAGATTCGCTCGCGCGACTGCTCGTCGCGCACACATTAGGTAATGCGCGCGCTTGTGCGAGCAGCAGCGGCAATTATGTGGAGCATAATTGCCACAGCGCAAGGAGCACAAGAAGCCTGCAGTACGCGCAGAAGGTCGCAATAATTTTCGATGGTTTTGTAAGGGGATAGCTAACTCGCCGTACGTGTGCCATGCAATTTACAATTCGAGTACACTCCTGCGGTTTCGCCGCTTATGCACTTGTTCAATTATTAGTGCAGCTTGTATTTACGAAAGTCGCCTATCTACTACGAGAGAAAGAGATAAAGAGAATAGAGAGCGCGTCGGCGTGCGCTGATTATGCCGCATAATATATATATATGGTTTCCATTTCGCCTCGTCTTTGTAACGTAATCCGTGAAGCTTTACAAAAATATATCTATAACGCCAATGAAAAAAATTGCATCGGGCACCATGCAACTACAGCATTTTTTATATACTTATAATACCAAGTTAAAATACGAATTCAAAATGCGATATTAGTATCAGTAAACTATAAATATTCTAGAGAATCAAAAAAATATTGTACAGAGGCCTGCACCTTATGGATTTCTTTCGCTCGTGCGCTAACCTCACCGTGCAAAATAGGAATGCTTTTGACACGAATAGATGTGGCAGCGGGCTTAAGTAGTGCCGTGCCCAAAAGTGCGACTTGGTCACGCATGTATCGTAATGTACTAGTATAACATATGCGTAAGATGTATAATTTCACTCTGAAATTTTGTTTAAAATGAGCAAAATCCTGAATAGAGATATTAATCGATTGAGAAAGCAAATATATATATTTGCTTCCTCCTATAGAGGAAGCTTTGTAATAGTCAAATTTTGAGTTTCGTCAAAACTTCTAGAAAATACTTTTTGATGTGTTAGAAGTTCAAATCACGTGTTTTTAGAAAATATGATCCGTATGGATGTGTGTGTGTGTGTGTATGTATACCGTAATATTTCTGGAACTACTCGGTTAATATCAATAAAATTTGACATGCATGTATATTTTTGGATTCTGAATTCGGGAAAAACATTTACTTTTTATTTTTCTAACTATTTTTTATTTTATGGCTAATTTTTGATTTTTGAAAAGCACTATTTTGCTTTTTTTCAATCATCCCATCGTTACAAACAATTCAGCTAACATGCATTTAAAAGAGAATAAAATTACCTACTTTTTCCCGTTTGGTCCTCAGGATCGACCGCTTTGTTCGGCAGATAAAATGAAAAAGGTGATTTTTTTTTTTAAATTCATATCTCTGAAACTAAACATCACGAAAAAAATCATATCGATGGGTCACGTGTCAAACTATAATCCATTAAAATTTCAAGTGATTTGAATACTTATTCTTTCAGTAAAAAAAACGAAAACTGGAAAAAATGCGTTTTTTGTGCCTCGATTACGGAAGTAAAAAGGCTTTATTGTGCTTGATATTTTGGGAAAAAGTAGATATTTTATGTGTCTTGGCTAAGTTCATTGCGAAGCTTTCAAAGCCCTATGGTTCTTAAGATATCAAGGTTTCAATTTTTTTTTTGAAAATTTTTGACTCCTCATATCTCTAAAACAATGCAGTCAAATGCTTAAAAATTTTATTTGGTGATTAACCGTAAAAAAAGCTATTTACGGCTAAAATTTTAAACGATTTCGTCGAGTGGTTCTCAAGTAAAGAGCTACAATGTAAAAACTGATTTTTCTTAAAACTTTTTCTTCCTCTTATAGGGGTGTCGTTGCAAGTCCCTTCCTATTAATTTATGTCAAAATGATATATATATATATATATATATATATATATATACACACACACACACATCAGTATGACATACATGAGCACTGCCAACCCTTCCAACTTATTCAGACCTACAATATTTTGTATTATTTTTTAATTGCTCCTTCAGCAAAATAATCGAGATTGAAAATATTTAAAAAAGCATTAACATTGTATATTTGAATAATATTTTATCTATTGGAACTATAAATTTAGTTGGAGGAATTAAGCTACGTGCCAATGAATTGGCAGCGTTTTTTTTCATCGTTATAATAAGTGGAATAAATAAAAAGTCAGGCCTTCAATAACTTGTGTTTTATTGTCAATGACTAAAAGATGATTATACGATTACGAAGCCTATATGTAACTACATGGTTTTATAACGAACGCAAAATCAATTTTTCAAGGAACTTGTTACTTGTGTATAATATCACTCATTTTGACAGTACGATGCCCCTGAAAGGATATTAACACAGTAGTTATTAGAATAAGTCGTCACTTTAAGCCTAAGTGGGTATAGGCATTATATGTGTTTACCTGTCGTCACCGAGGTTATCCAATCAACAAACGAGCCAACTCTTGTGTTTACTGCGGGCTCCTCGCTTGCGCAAAAACTACCGTAGCTGATAATGCCGACGAGTACGAGCCTTCGGGTTGTCGGATTTTGCCATAGAACAGGACCACCACTATCAAACTGCAAATAAAAATGATCGATCACGACTCGCTGCGTCAAATCGAATGACTAACAAGTCGTTGAACAAAGCATATTCACCTGACAAGCGTCCTTTCCTTCAGCGTACGTGCATATTTGCCTGTACTCGAGGTTCTGGAAGTAGCTCTTGCAGGACAGAAAGTTTGTAATGCTGAGCCTGACCTTCTGCAGGGTGTTCGACGGCGCACCGGCGAATTCGGTTGTTCCCCAGCCTGCGAGAGTAAAGGCATCTTTTGAATAGTGTCGCAATTTTTCTCAATCAAATTTAAATTACGCAGGACAACGATCAAGTCAGTGTTGGTGACACTTGACCTGCATCGATTAACTATTCACAGCTGCTATATATACTGTATATATAAAAAATAAGAAAATAACGCACCTAGTACATCGACGAAGGAACCGCCGAAGCTGTCCAAATAATGCTGGAATGGCAGACAAGCTGGGCCAACTTCGTTCGTGTAAGTGATCGTGCCGGCAATCGTAATGACAGCTATGTCGTAATCCTTTTTGTTCGACACGTACGAGGGGTGTATTACGTAACTGGCGGCCCGGTACAATTTCGTTGCATTCGTCTCTGAGCCTGTTGAGAAGAATGAGAGAGAGAGAGAGAGAGAGAGTGAGTGAGAGAGAGTGAGAGAGAGAGAGAGTGAGAGAGAGAGAGTTAATTGAAGCTGGCGATGCTAGATTTTTGACACCTTTAATTATCGCACGCCACAAAATTTACCAGTGGTGAGGTCGTGATCCCCAACGAGAATGCCCAAGTCATTTACCGCGAGCTTGTTAAGACAATGGGCAGCGGTGAGAATGTGTTTGGGTGATATGATCGTACCGCCGCAATAGACTTGCTGGATGGGAACGTTGATGATTCCCGCCATCATAGGGTACTCGTTGATGCCAGTTTCTCGGCCGCCTACTATTTTAGTCTGTAAAAGCAAAGCGTGACGTGTTATACGCATCAGTATAGATGACCTTTTACGTTCGGCCCCCTCTGTATGTACGCGCATATATATATATATATATATATATATGTGTGTGTATATGTATACACGATCTTTTTATTCTCATAATTCGCCAATAAATTGCAGTGTACCTTTCTTGACACTCGCTGCGAAAAATTAAGAAATTATTTATGCGGACACGCAAGCATGATCCTTCTCTCGCTTCGACTATCAATCCTGACTGGATAAAGTTTGAAGCGATTATATTTTGGAAGAAATGATTTTCTGCAACGGTGATATAAAATATAATATATATAGCGCTTATCTTATACGAAGCAGTATCATTCGCATAGTTATCTTTGCAAAGCGACAAGCACACGATAGTCCCCCGGACAACGATCATGCTGAATTGAATCGCATGAATTATAAGCCCCCTATATGTAAGCTAATTTTCGAATTTCGCCAGCTCGAATCCAGATGCGTCACACACACACACACACACAGTATAGTAAATGCAATTATACCAACAACACAAAAATTTGTTCAATACATTGGCTATACTTATTATATTTTTAATCGAGTCGAGCAAGTTTAAAATTTTTTATCATTTCGCCCCAGAACTTCCATTTCTTTAAGGATTGACAGCCGAGAGGGCCCAGATCAGGCCTACAGTTTCCGAATAAATAATACCTACAAGAAATGCAAATTTTTAAAAACTGCAAACGCAAAATTTTCCTCACACTGCAGCCATATGTCTTTCGAAAAAGGCTGCTGTTTAGCATACAAGTCCCGGTGTAAAAAGAAAAAAAATGATTTGGCAAAATATCAGCTCACCGGCTTCTTCCATCCGCATCTACATTCTTCCTCTTCGATGGCTTCGAAAAAACACCTGAATGTACCTCCTCTTGAGTTGTCCGCGCTTGTCAGCGTGATGATCATCTCTTTGCCAGTCGAATCCCTGCTGAAGTCGCCGCTGCCGCAATATCTACGCGGGCCCGACACGGGGTCCGTATACACATTGAAGGTATCGGCCACGCAATTCGGACTCTAACGGAATTTCAAGTAGGTTGAAATGAAAAAAATAATGAAAAAATAATGGTAAGCGAATACTCACAGCTGGGATGTTGAACTCGTTGCAGGTGATTCTAACTCGAGTGTCACTAGTGGCGTGCCAGCGGCAAGAGCGGGATGCCGTGTAGTTGTTCGGATAGTTCGGATTGGTTATAAAGTAGGTCTTGCCGAGCTCGAGCTTCTGCAGAAAGTCGCAGTTGGCATCGACAGCATCGGACGCCTCGAAGCTGAACAGCAGCAGCAGCAGGCCGAACAGGCAGCAGACCTCTGTAAACGTTGGATCTCCATGAGTTTATTCGGAACAATGCGGCGATTGGAAATTCAAGCTTCTTACTCAAAGACTTGCTGATGAAAGCCATGGCATATCGGGAGCGTTTCAAGCAGGAATGTCCCGAGTAGACAATGTTTCTGTGCTTTTTATTATATCGGTTGCAAATGAAGGTGGATTAAAATCGGGCAGAGAGAGAGAGAGAGAGAGAGAGAGAGAGAGAGAGAGAGAGAGAGA
>QLSS01000148.1:126207-136783 GCA_024372645.1 Trichomalopsis sarcophagae | reverse complement strand
AGAGAGAGAGAGAGAGAGAGAGAGAGAGAGAGAGAGAGAGAGAGAGAAAGACACGCGGTGAAATCCATCGTGTATGAGGTCTTATCTGGAGCTCATGACCTCCACACAATTTAAAGTGGATTTATGACAATGAAAAGTAAATACGTCGCTCGCGATGTTTTCGGCAATGCGACGCATATTATACACATATGTCTATGTGAGCGTCTGACGGCGAGGAGCTTTGCCATAAAAATACAATAATACAATTGTGGGTTCGCGCCGTTTTACTTGGAAAAACAAGGTAATTTTTCAGGGCCGCGGTACGTCGCTCGCGCGAATTCGACTGAAGCTCGCGACTGGATTTTATTCTATACCGACGATAAGAGAGAGAAAAATACTCACGCGCCATGGCTACAGGGGAAAACTAGACGTGTCCGCCTTCTCGGCAGCGTCACTTTTCAACACTTGCCTACTAAATCGCGTGCTTAATTTTACAACACCTATATAAATGGCTCCCAGCTCGGTATATTTTACTGATAACACTTGCGCATAATGTACAGATAACCCCCCTACCTGCGCGTTTCGTCGTTTTCAGGAATAACGCGAAAATTCGCTAAATAAAAAAATTACTTTCCGATTGCACTACGACGATATAAACATATTTCTCAAGGGGAGAATATACGAAATTATCGGTTCTTCGACTTTGCCCGTTATTTCTAATCCGATACGCTATAGCGTATACGTATATTATTATGCTATACGCGGTTCACTATATCTAGCGAATAATTTTAATTTAACGTTTTGCATATACGTCTGCAGTGGAATGTGAGTAAGTATAAGCAGCTAATTTGTGTTCTCTATAGCCTATGAAATGTTTTTTCAATTTGTGTATCGTTTAGATGTTGTTTTTGTGATTCCATACTTTAAACAACAGTGCAGTACATCGCGCAATGTATGAAGTTCTGATCATTTGGTAGAAAATAATTGATAGGCGAATTTTTAACAGTCACTGACGATTATAATTTTTCTTCTTAGTACTAGTTTATTTGTATTATGTAACAAAAAACATACATGATAAGGCCATATATAGTATAAACGATTCGTGTATATAATATCTACAATTCCACATTACGGCAGTATACAGACCGCTAGCTTCTATATGCTCGCATTTATCAAACGAGAACAAAATATATGCACGCTTTATTTGTACAGACGATTATATCAATTCGCTAATCATCAATCAAATTTAATTTTAATTCGTTTCTCATAAATACATGTTCTTCCTGCCCCCAACCCCCCCCCCCAAAAAAAAAAAAAAAAAAAAAAAAAAAAAAAAAAAAAAAAAAAAAAAACTTGACACGGGGTATTTGAAATTTGATCACTCTTGAAAAATAGACGGACGAAAAATGATTGGCCCTTTTTCTTTAAAATTATATACTTGAAATTTCCTTAACGTTAAATCAATGATTGTGCAATTGCACCTACAAGAAAAATACATCTTGAAAACAATCTGAAAATTCATCTTATGATTTGTGGGAAGTCGAACGCGTAAATATAATTCAGTAGATAAGTTTTATCTTTAACAAATTATAGTTGAGTAAAAAAATTTAGTACCAACCGTAAATTTCTTTTCGAAACTCTGCAGAGTCAATTATACGACAAAGAATTGTAAAATACTCGTCATTCAAACATTCGCGTTCGACCTATAGCCAACGACGAGGAAATCGCCAGTATATACGCACACATTATACCTATTAATTGATCAACATACTCTTCACCCAATAAAGATAATGAAAACAAATTTTGCTTAAAAGCTTATACGTAACGACTACATTACTTCGTGGAAACATAAAATATAATCAAATTCATAGAACTTCTTGGTTCAATTATAGGTATTTACAGTTACATACTAACTTAAAATATTGAGCTCTTATTAGGACGAATTCAAATTTATTAGCCTAAACTTATTTTAGGTTTTAACAAGCTTTAATTTCAAAGTCGACGAGGGCAAAAAAATATGTTTGCCCGCTGGCAAAATTTTCTCGTGAACTGCAAATTTTTAGTTTGTGAGTCTTATTTTGTAAATTTTGAAGATTTTGAAATGTTCCGCTTTATAGGCATGATAAACACAAAAATCCATACATGCGTCATAAAAAATATGATATGCACTAAGGGCTAAGTGGGCTCTTATAGACCTTGTGTGGTTTGCAATAATACTCGCCTTCGATTCTTATTGCAAACTCCACGTACACTCTGTCTAGCAAAGCCCACTCTACGCCATTGGTACACAATATACTATTTAATATTCAAAACAATTTCAATAAAAGATTAGCAAAAATGATTTGATAAGTTTTCCATAAAAATACTATTCAAACTTTCCCGCGTTTCTTGTTCATGATGGCGACTATCCTCCTCTCTTAAAAAAGTGATGGGTTTTGTTGTGAAGCATTTAATTGGCTGCGTTTACAATCGCGCACAAGCACAACGCTCAAGGCACAATGCACAGTGAATATGTAGTGTCGTTATGAGGCTTGTTTTGATATGGTTTGGATAACCTATTTGTCAATTAAATTTCTTGTTATTACTCGTAATTGGTAAATGTTAATTTAAGTGATAATTTTATTCACTTTTTTACACTGCAGAGATGTGTTAAGTGTACTACTCCTTTTTATTGAAGATTTGTGAAGTAAAATAGTGATGATGGATATTGTCAACTTTGCTTTTTTTCAAGTAGGCTTTATTTGTTTGTATAGAATCTATACAATAATAAAGCAGAGGATGAATATAAGGTTTCGTCGTTGGTGGATTAAACCTGAATTAAAGGAAGAAATTGGATTGAGATTTGGAGCATATTCAACAATTTTTTTGTACTTCAAACTTGAAGATGAAGAAGAGTTTTATAATTTTGTAGGCATGACTTTGACTCAATTCAATAATTTACATAATTTAGTTCATAACAGATTAGTAAAAAGAAGTTGTAGAAGATCTCTTTCTCCAGAATTAAGACTTGCTGCTGTACTTAAGTATGATAAAAAATAATTTACTTAAAAAAATATGTATGAATATACTAGCTATATTTATAAGAATAATTTTTTATTAGCTTTCTAGTGCATGGAAAAAGTGTATGACAGTCCAGGACACAGCTGAGACTACAGAGTTTAACGATAATCCTGAGCTTCAGGTTAATACAACTGAGAGTATTTTGGCAGATGAAGAAATAAACATTTCTGATGAAGAATACAAAATTGAATGCCTTGATGAGCACAGAGATATCTTGGAGCACCTTTTACGTGAACAAGAACATTGCAAGAACTTAGAACGAATTGACAATCATCAAGAATCGATTCAGCAACAAATTGATCAGGTCAATGAGAGCCTATCACAGAAAGACACAGATGCCGATAACATGCAAGTATTCGAGAACTATCTACAAAATCAAGAAAGAAATCAAAAGGAGTCTGAGCAAGAAAGTGGACAAGTTTTGAAGTCAGATGTTAAAAACATAGGAGTAACGACAAAGGACATTGACATGAGCTTTCCTAAGCCATCTTTTCAATCAAAAACTAATGAAGATGATAAGTTTATTCCTAATTACTTAGAAGAATTGAAGCAGAACTTGGCATTACATGCAGATGCTCAAGTCTTGGAAGCAAAAGTCAGTATTTTAGCCGATGGGATTGATGCCTTACCAGAAAATAAAAAAAGGCTTGCTCTGCGAAAGATTATTCGCATAATTCAAGAATGTATTGTACGCTAACATTGTTTTTGCTATATCTATCTACTCTTTAACGCGTTGATTCCAGGTAAATAATATTCTATTAATTTCTAATATGTAGATTTATAATTAAGTAAAATACATTTTGCAATTTGATTATTCGCAGTTAAAAGATTAAAAAAAATGTTGGGGAAATGGCCTAGCTTGCGGAAGCTAGATCCCTGTATTTGCAGCAGCAGTCAAAGCCAACAGAATAAAGTTCCAATAATAAACAAAGTTTGCAATGAAAGTCATGGATGGGTTTTGTAAAAGATCATCAGTCAAGCTCTTACTATTTTTTTTATTAGTTTTTGTTTCTAAAATGTATGATCATAATAAATATCAAACAAGTTTTAAAAATTATTCTATGTTATTTATTTATCAATATGTGGAAATAAAAATAATTTTAGTATTAATATTAAAATGTCATTCGATATATTATACAAATCAGAGAAATGTTCTTTTTTAATTTATACTTATAATACATGAAATTAGAATATGACGATCAAAGTGGCAACCCAGTAAACATACATATATATACACACACACACACACACCTTATATATAACAGGTATGTGACCAGGCCTGTGCGGCACATGCGACTATGCGATATATAGTATGTGACCGCATATATATAATATACCTATATAAGTTTCCATGGCGCCAATGAATAAAAACAAATCATAGAACTTAACCTCAGCAATCTTAGCATCATACTACAATTGTATATAATGCAACTAACGTGCGCAAGTTAATATCTCTTAATCAGTCTTGCCTTTTTTTTTATTTGCAACATGTATATTTAAGTTTCTATTTACAAGTACGTGTCTCATTTTTTAAAACATGTCCTATTTTTTTGGTAATGCTGGAACTAGTGGTTTAATAAAAACAAGAAGAAAAAAGGTTAGTACTGTACTTTTTATGGAATAAAAATAATAAAAATAAAATAAATTATACGATTATCTACAAAATGAGTTTGGTTATACTTATAAATATTTACAGAAATTAAATTCATAATATGTTATAGCATGTCAGACATCGAAGTTTATCTAATGACAGAGGACTGGAGCCAGTGCATGGAATAACACATCGAAGAAGACACAGCTCGGACAAAAAGTGTATTTCAAAGGCCAAATCTGTCCTAAAAGAATCTCAATCTCATAACTATGATGGGGATAATGCATCGATAAAGAATAAAAATAAACGCTGCTTGCATAAAGAAATTGTAAGACTGGTTGAGGAAAACCGATTACTTACAGCTAAGTTGGAAGGAACAAAAGTGGATTTAGGCAAGTCCCAATGATCCTACAAATACCTAATATGAGTCATTTATAGTATGTAGAATTTGACATTTATTTTTTAACACAGATAGTTTGTCAATTGTAAAAGAAAGAGATGAATTATTAGCTACGCTTGAAAAAAAATATCATAAGTTACAACAAAATTATTATGAACTACAAACCAGCCGAGATAAAGTAAATGCTCTGCTGGCTCAGCGAGAAAATGAATTCAGACAACTGCATATGCATAATGAAGAATCTGCATTAATAATTAGAAACAATGAACAACAACGTAATACTTTTATAGCTACTATACAGAGAATCAAAAATGAAAATGTACAAATGCATGAAGATGTTAATTTATTGAAAAACTTGGTTTATCGATTGAATCTAGAAATTGAGAAATATCAGGACAAATTAAGAACTATAGGACAAACTGCAGATAATCAGGCTGTTGTAAATATTATAGATGAAGTTAGAACTAATTTTAACAACAAGAATGTCTTAAAAGCCTGGGGTAAAGTTAATTTCCATGCATTAGGACCACTACTGGATGCATACCAAGAAAACGTCAATGAAAAAGATGAACTGATACAGAAATATAAGAAAGAAATTGATGAATTTAGTGGAAAATTAAAAGATATTATAAGTGAAAATGAAAATCTTCATATTGAAGTGGAAAATATGAGAGCCAAGGTAAATAATTTTCGATAAATGTAATATAAAAGAATTATTCTAATTTTATAGAACAATTTTTATTAACGAACCATATGTCTTAGTATGACAGGTATGTAGAGGAGGCAAAGGTCCTTGAGAAGGATGCTGCTATAGTAAAAGAACAAAATGAATTATTAATCAAACAATCCGCTATGCAAAAGCAAAAAATTCAAGAGATTCATTCTATTTATGAGCATAAAGTTGAATCAATGTCGCAAGATAATAATAAATTATACAAAGAATACTTAACATGTAAAACAGAATTGAGTACTTTGAAAGGAAAATATGAAATTTTAAATGAAGGTTATGAAAAGTTAAAAAATATTTCAGAAAAAACAATGCCTATATCAGTCCATAATGCTGCTATCGATGAGTGTAAACGATTATTTGAGGAATTAAAGCAGCAGTATGAATCTGAAAAGAAAAAATCATCTACTTGTATGAAACAATTGGAAGAAATTTTACGAGAAAATGAAAAACAATTGATAACCATTACTGCAGAACGCGATCAATTAAGAATCCAAGCAAGAAATCTGGAAAAAAACCTAAAGTGAGTCTTTTGATGCATGCGAATGAATGCCATAGTTTAGTATCAATCTCTTTTATAATTCTATATCAATATAAATTATTTTCAGACGAACACATAATAAACTGGAACATTTGCAAAGCACAGTTCAATCGATTCAAGTTTCTCGTGATTCTTTCAAGAGGCAACTGAATAAAACTACATTATATTGTGAAGAATTGGTAAAAGAGCAAGAAAAGCTTGCAATAGAAAAAAATAAATTAAGTAGACTTTTAGAAGAGAAGGAGAAAGAAAATGAAAATATACAGTATTTGGGAAATAATATTACTCACAGGATGGGAACATTAAAAAATCAATTAAAGGCAAGACCTAATTTTTATCTAATACTTTCTTCCAAAAAACAATATTTTTAATTTTATTATTTTTACAAATTTTTCACAATGCACAAAATTTATTTATATATTTTTCTATCAAAGATGGTCCAAGAGGGAGCTAAAGAACAACTTGCTTCTGTTGAAAAGCATCTTAAAAATCAAGAATTGGACGTAGATCATATGAAAACTGAATACCAAAGAGAGATACAGCGACTAAAACAATTACTGCGACAAAAAGAAGATCTTATTCAAATACTTCAGAGAGAGAAATGCGCTACTCAAGACAATCTTGAATTGATATGGAAAGCAGCAACAAGTGATGATAAAAAAGTAAAGAATGTTCTAAAGACAACTAACATTTACAACGTTTGATTATAAATTTAAAAATTGAAATGGAATCACTATACAGCTCTAGTATAATGGTGAACGCAACAAAAAGGTTTCTATTTGTTGATATGATAGTCACGCACCAAATGATATTGTAATTTATTAAGGATTTTCTGATAAATGATAGATACAATAACAGGTTAATTATAGTTTTTTACATAAATGGATGCTAGTTAAGAATCTAATCTAGTTAGAATACAGTAATTTCAAAGTTGCTATCATTTTTCATCTTACTCTTTTTACTTATAAAATTAATACGAATCGGAAAAAAGTAATTTATAATACGATGCAGAAAGATTTTTTTTAATACTTACTCTCAACATTTTATTATAATGTAAATTTATGTAGAAGAAGATGCATGTTTATACAGTAAAATTTAGAGTTATAAAGTATTCTTTATTCAATATTGAGTATTATTTTTATACAAACATGCGTTTAATTTCAGTTTATATTATACGATACAGGTTGTGAATTTTGTAACAAGTAAAAAAATGTAGAACTTGTAATAATTAATTTCATATGAATAAGAAAGGCATTACCAAATTTTAATCAACAGTATTATCCAAGTATTAAATAGTGTAAAAATGTATTTCAACCACACATATAATTGAGAAAATTGTGATGTTACATTTAGCATTGATAAATGTTATATGCGTGTCTGTGTGTAAATACTTGGGTTGTTAATCATAAACTGTAGTGTGAATTTTTAGAATCTGAAAGATGGTTAAATATTGTAATTATGTAAAAATTCAAAGTTTATGTATAAATTGTATTTCTTAAATAAAAGTTTCGAATTTCTGTCACAGCCGTCAGCAAAAATTGTTTTCTCAATCATTGTATTTAAAAGGTGTTCACTATAGCAATAAGTATGTATGATCTGCAACGCCGATTCGCTTCAATGGTTTGAAAAAAGACTCGATGGAATAAGTCACGGTTGATGCTTGCACCGATGAATGACTGCGTGAACGCATTGTTTTATGCGCGCGTGTCGCATCAGGGAGTTCGATAAATAATGCGAAAGGTTGTCATTAAGATATCAAATTTTTAATTATCTGCGAATAAAAATTGATTCTTTGTTTGATTCATTTTTCCTTTGAATTCTAAAGTGACCGAATCTTTGAAATTTGAATTTTCCCGCTAATCGAATCGAATGAGAATTAGCTCGCGCAGTTGCGTATATTATACCTACGCGTGTGCAGCATCGTCAGGCGCATAAATATGCATCAGCTGCTAGTGTGTCGCCTATAGTATAATAAAGCACGCAAGCACTTGGCCAGTCATTATACTTAATCGAAGCCAGAAAATTCGGTGATACATTCGATAGATATCGGTCGGCTCCGGTGGCTTTCGTTCGTCCCTCGCACCATACTCTACAGTCTACAGTCTACTCCCGGGCTCTCCTCGCGGCACCGCTGTTTGAGCAAAATATCGTCTGCTGTGCGCGTCGTCTGGAACTATAATTGCGGCACCAGGGAAAGCCAACGTTCTTAATACAGAGAGCGGGAACACCCGCGAGTTTATTTCGCCTCGACGATTCTACTCATACATTTATTTTTTGCACAAGTAAGTTGCGCTGAAAATAAGACGGAAGAAACGCGAGTGTAGATGTGCCGGTCTTAATCGATTTTCACGTTGCTTTGGTTAGCTCTGCGATGGCTGGTGCGCGCGCGCGGCTTCTGCAGCTGTAGACCTCAGTTAGGACTGTATCTCCGTCTCCCCGCGCTCTTCTCCCGCGGCTTTGGGAGAGAGAGAGAGAGAGAGAGAGAGAGAGAGAGAGAGAGAGAGAGAGAGAGAGCACTGCACAGATGATCGGCCCTGCGCCGCCCGACTGACTCTATACTCTACTGAGTACCTACCTCGCGCGCGTACGCTCGCGGCTGTCGGTCTAGCATAAACGCTCGCAGCAAACGTCTTCTTCTCCCACTCGCCTATTCTGTACAAGAGACGACAAGTCGACAACTCGCTGCCGTGTGTGATGCATCGCCGCCACGGAACTAGTACTACTGCCAGTGCACACTGCTGAACAAGAAGTCCGACGTTTTGAGCCTGCAGAAGTAAGGAGACGCCGATACTTTCTTGCTTTTATTACAATAGTGTTGTTCGCTGTCCACTACCCACGCCTCGTTCCCGGGTCCTCTCATCTCTTCTTACCTCGGGCGAAACCCTCTGTTCTGAGTGACGATGTAGTGCGGTGCTGATACAGCGTGTGCGTGTATATATAAATATATAGGTATATATTGAGTACTGCATGATTGAGTATCGCGGAGAGGTTATTTTTTAGGGATTCTGACTGTTGACATTTTCCCGCAGCGTCTTCGCGCAGCGAGTCGAAAGTATGTTTCTGTACTTTTTATCGGTCACACCCTGTGAAATCCCTGTTTTCCTCGGCATTGCAAGCCGACTAAACAGTAGGACGGCTGTTTCGATCTTCTCGAAAGCGACATTTTCGTGTTCGTATCGCGCGTACACGGGTAATCGCTAAATCAATAAAAGCACTCTGGACGAGGGGAGGTTTTCCTCTGTTTTCATGCTCGGACATAACCTATACAATGCGAACTGTCAATGGCACGGCTATCGTACGGCTCTGTTCGAATGCTCGTCGCTTATTCGCCGACAATAAGAGTATTGTACTCGAGTGTGAAATATTTTTCATTGACTTGCATAGTCGAGAGATAATCGGATCGATAATCGTGAAAAGTTGTAGCCAGGCCAGCTTGCTGTAGTAGTAAGCAATTTTTGGGACATGTCGGAGACCTTGTGATTAGATAATTATGCATCAGTGCTTCATATACTTGTACTGATAAAAATTCTTAACTTTACAACTCGGGCGACGCGCGAATGCACGCTCTTATCGACGAAGTATTATTTAATTTTTTAATCCGCTCATTGAAAAGACGCAGTGCCACCCACGTGATTACGATTGCTCATCGCTCATATTCGATCGCCGCAGCAGAGAACTAAATCGAAATAAAAGGTTCGCTGGTATACTTGTAGAGAGCAGGTACTTGAGCTGTGCGCGAACGCCGTCTAAATTAATAAGTATTCACATTCCGCTTGACCAATATTTGCTTTGAACGCCAACAGAAGCCACGAGAGCGCGGCGCGTTTTTTCTAGTATAGCCGCACACTCCCTCGGTCGAGCAAAACTTGCGTCGACGCGCATACATTATACCCAGCGGCACAACTGATTTAAATTTTGTGAACAGTGCGTAAGATTCAAGAATCGTTTTACCTTAAGTTGAGGCTCCCAGCTGCGCAATAGAAGTATAGAACATTGATGCGTAAGATGCTTTTTCTACGCGCGGCGCCACCCTGGAATTTCCGTGAATCGCGCGGACGGCAGATATGAAAGAGACGTGTCAATATTGACTCATTCGTTCGCGAAACGAGAGTATCCCCGCTCGCTCCAGTTTTCCGCGAAGCGGTCTGTCTCATGCCGGTGATGGGAGTATCCCCCTTCATTTTGGGCGCACGTGCTGATGCTGAATACTTATACTTAAGAGTGCTCTACTCATCCTGACAACCAATCAGAACGCGTGATTTTTCTCCACGAATTACA
>QLSS01000148.1:101839-125807 GCA_024372645.1 Trichomalopsis sarcophagae | reverse complement strand
AATCACGCGTTCTGATTGGTTGTCAGGATGGGTAGAGCACTCTTAATAGGTACGGACGGGACGGGAACGCCGAGAAAAAATTACGGCCTATCTTCACTTTGTTCTCTCTGAGTGGAGAGCTAAGTATTTATTGGTCCCTAAATTTGTATTTTAACTCGTCGTTTTTTTTTCAAAATCAAGAGACGCCTGTACCGTTTGCTGGTGCTCTTCTCTCTCTCTCTCTCTCTCTCTCTCTCTCTCTCTCTCTCTCTCTTTGCGCCTGAAAAAACTCGGTTTGCTTGTTTTCGTCTGCTTTCGGCTTGTTTTATCGCTGTTGCCCGCGCCTTTCTTTGGCCAAGTGTTTCCTTTGGGACTGCTTATTTTCTTTTTTGAGTTTTCATCATTTCATATTTCCATGCGTCGTCGGAGCCTTTTGTGCGTAACCGTCAGTCACTCTGGCTGCTTTTGTTCGATTCCTATGTACTAGCTATATTTAGGCGCTGATTCAATTATCGGTCACAGTGTGGTAACCAATAGAATGCGCTATAGCGCAGTGATTTCCAAGAATACGCCAAGTTATAGAAAGTCAAATCTCGCCGGTCGCAGTACAAAGAAGATGGTCGTCGCGTCAGTCTGTAGTAGGTTACACGCGCGCAGGAGTATATTATTCTCGTGTGTGGCGCTGCGGAGCTGGAAAAGAGATGCAGACTGCATCAGAGCCGCGTCATGGGTCGAGGCTAACACAGGCATAACACGCGCGTCGTAAGAACAATTGAAAAAACTGGCGGGCTTCCAATTGGACGTTTTCCTTTCTGCTGCTCATACAAGCGTGTCAATCAGACCGCTACTTATAACTCTCATCTCTTCTCTCTTCTATACATATCTGAATTGATTTCTATACGCATCAAGAGTACATTGCGCCATTCTCGTTTGTATGCACGTGAACGGATGCTATTTTTCAGAAGTTCAGGTCGAAGAGTAAGCAGTAGGTACACTGCCGAGAAAAAAGCCTGCCTCTTATACCCATCTCTTGCCCAACCCGCAACAATTCGGGCGACTTGTATTCTGTTGCGCGCATTGCGAATTCCGCTCGCGTAGCATCGGTTCATCACTTTCTCGGTGTATGTCGTCATGCGATTTCAAAAATATGTCGCATAAAATAATTCCGACGATGCCTCTCGAGAATGCGAAAACGCCGTCATTACAGGCCTTGGAATAAAATAGTCGTAAAACGGCGAAAAAAGTGAATTGATACATCTGCCATTCGGAAATCAAGTTTCATTCGGCTGATCTTTTTTTCCTTCTACTTATAGTCCGGGCGCTGGTGCCATCCGAGTGTAAATTTTGAGTTCCCCTCAGGAACTTGAAGTTTTTCTATGTTTTTTGGGTAGCTGAATCGAAATTTGTTTGTTACGAATTCCGAAACCACATTATTTAGGTTTTTTTGCATCGAAAGTGCTCTTACAACTTTTTTCATAAATCGCATACTTTTTGAGTTAAAAATTGTAATCAATGAGTTAAATTGCAATCAAGTTTTCACAAAATACGATTTGCCACGATTTTTCGAGCTGTTTTTTCCGTTCACTCTCGTGAAATCTAAAAATTCAACGATTTTTAACTCAAAAAGTATGCGTTTTACGAAAAAAGTTTTAAGAGCACTTTCGATACAAAAATACCTAAATAATGTAACTAAATTTTTTTAAATTGCAAATAACGATTATTTGTTTATTGCAAATCAGTAATTTGAATCATCGTCATCCCAAAAAACATAGAAAAACTCCAAGTTACTGAGGGAAGTTCAACATTTACACTCGGATGGCACCAGCGCCCGGACTATTAGCCGGGCACATAACACGGTGGTCGGCGCGCGCTTATAAATATATCCCACGGGTAATATAGAGGCGGGTAATATAGTGGGGTAATATAGTGCGAATGGCTGCGTGGCGCGGCAAACCGGTCCCCGGAAGCAGCGTGATCGATTACATCAGGGCAATCCTGTTGCATGAACCTTCGACCCACGCGGCGCGATCGGTCATTAGGCGCAATTGCGAGAACGGCGATCGCGATTGGGTCGTGCGACGCCGCGCTGCCGGCACTGCCAGACAGCGAACACCCGTTTATCGCAGAATTTTTTAATAGCGCTGACACCCGAGCGATGCAAGTGGAATGATTCCATCGATATTTTTGCTTTGCTGCCTTTCGAATCTCGACTTGCAGCGGGATGGAAAACTTGAAATTTAAGAAGGTTCTCGTGCCTATAAGTATCTCAGTACACTGAAAGTGTGTGTGTGTCGGTCTGTTTCAGCTTGCGGGAAGTGCTGACGTCATCCGGAAGAGCCACGGCAACGGCGAAGGAGCTCGCAGCCGTCGGTGTGTGTGCTGCAGCAGCAGGTGGGAGGCGAAGGAGGGGCGCCGAGGGAGAGAGAGAAAAGTAGAGAGAACCGACGAGCAGCAGCGAACGAAGCGGACAGGACACGCGCCAAGGGCCGCAGCGGCGGTAGCGACGCGCCAGACGCACTGTACAGAGAAAGAGAGAGAGAGAGAGAGAGAGAGAGAGAGAGAGTCGAGCAGAGCAGCGACGCTCCTTCAGTTCGCGAGCGGAGAGCCGAGAGGCGGTTCGTTCGCCTCACTTCAAGCCTCATCGTCGCCGCTGCCGGCAGTAAACAAAGCCGTCGCCGGTCCGCAGCATCAGTTCGAGCATCGGTGCGCGAGTGCGACTGCGAGAGCTATACAGCCGTACTTACTTGTGAGAATAATATAATAATACCGCCGGTCGGTCGGCGCGCAACCTTGCTCCCCGCGAGTGTGCTAGTGCCAAAGCTGAGTTCCTAATACAGAAGATTGTCTTCTTCGCCTCTTCGTGACGCAGCCGCGGATCTCGTGCGCGTGCGAGTGCGAGTGCAGCGCTAGAATGAGGCCTCGTCGCCGATGATAGCGAGCAAGAACGATGGAGTTCGAGCTGGACGGCAGCCTCAAGGAATGGGCCAAGGACAAGCCTCTGAGCATCCTGCAGCTCGATCCTGCCGACAGAGCCGTGCTCAAGATAGCCGGTGAGTGTCCTTTTACTTTACAACACCTACATGTATTCTATCTTATTTTTATTTCTCTATTCACTCCAAATCGGCCCGTTTCGCCCTGACATTGAGCGTTATTCCGAAAATCTCTGTTTACACAACACATGCGTACTCACTGACATCCTTCAAAAGCTCAATGGAACCGCTTTGTTTTCGAGGATCTGAGTATATAAAATGTGCTGCGGGCGTATACATTGTGAACGCTTCCCCCTCTTTCAAACCTCTCGAACTTCATTCTACGGCCAAGCGGCTTGCGATCCGCATTGCATTAGACGACTTTTATTCGTTAATCTTTGATTTAAGAAAAATATATACCTAATACGCGTAAATTGCGACCATTGATTCTGTGCACCGGTGTGGCCGTGCAGAGATGTTACAACTGCGATACTGTACAAGCAATGAAATTTCATCTTGTATACTAGCATAGAAAAAAAAAGAGATAACTACCGCAAGACTGATTATTTTTTGAGAAACTAATGACGAAGCAGACTGGGACTGTTTATAACTGACGTGATATTATGTACGTGCCAATCTGCACTACAGAGTATATGATTTCTGAATAAAATTTTCTGTGCGGGCGCGCAAGCATCTATACAACAATGCGCTGATGTCATACTTCATCTAAATAAGGCGTAATGTTCTCAAGAGCCTTCTTCGTATACTATTAGTCGGAAAACGCATAGAGTCAATGGTGCTGCTATATTTTATATTTTCGTTGCTTAGCGCCAAGATGAGCACCGTTCCTTTTTATTATTTTTTCGTAAATGAAAATTTACATTTTCCAATGAAGTGAGCCGTAAGTATACAAACTCAAGTAGCAGAAGTAGGAAGTAGCGTTATACAGCAGTATAACGCTACTTCCTATACACGCCAAGTGCCGCGAAGTCCATCGTCCGAGTTAGAATTCTGGTTTTCTCTCTGGCTTCTATGCTCGATTTTTTTGATTTTTTTCAGCGCTGCGCAAGACTAGTTTCGCTCGTTGCGAGTGCACGTGCGTGCGGGGAAACACGTGCACGCGAGCTTCGCACACCTACGCGTGCATCCGCAGGCGTCTTTGTCGTAGCGCGCAACGGCTCAGTACGAGAGTCAGAAAGAACGGGTTTCGCGAAGCGGAGGAGGCAAGAAAGCGCGAGTCGCGTACGAGCCAATAAGTTGAAAGAAAGGCCGAAAGGAAGAGCGAGAGAGACCTATATATAACAGAGAGAAGTTGGGCCGCGTTCGCGTGAAAGGACGTCGAACCGCACTGCACTGGTTATAACGGCCGCGACAGACGTGGCTGATGTTTACTCTGCGTTTTTCACTGTCGCGGACAAGGGCGAGCCCCTCTAGGCCGCCGGACTACTTACACACACTCTCCGCTTTCTATATTTATTCCCATGCGGCTGCAGAATATTGCCGCGGCAGAATATTGCCGCGGCCGCCGACACTATAGCCGGGCTTCCTTCCGTTGCCACGACGTGTGCGACACTTTTGACTCTTTCCCCTCTCTTTTTCTCTTTCTCTCCGTCTCTTCGCCCGTTGTCCAAAAAGCGTCGCTGCATAGAGTGCTCTGGTGCGTAAATAGTATACCCTCGTTTACTGAGTGGGATTAATTTATGCTCCATTCAGAGTCCTGAGAACAAAAGAACAAAAGTAAAGATAGTATACGCGTCTCTTATAAAAAGAGCATCGCACTGCCGAAAGCTGTACTTTCGCCAGTAACTTTTGCAACTTCATACGTTATTAAGATAGAGTGTCATCCCTGCGGAGTTTTCGCGCATCAAGCTCAGCAATGCCTCTTCTGGGCGTCAGTAGTCGAGTTTTATTGGTGGGAAAGTTAAACAATTCTTTGCTGCTTTACCAAACTGTATCGGAGAAGCTTGAGATCGCACTGATGTTAATACCACGAATAAGAGCGGCGACGAGAAGAAGGAAGAGAAAAAGGAATGAGGGGAAAAGGTTAAGTCGCCGGGCCGATGTTGCAGCAGCAGCGTGACACTGTCTCAGTGCGCGAGAATACGAGGGTATAGAGTGCGCAGACAAAGGACTTGCAACATTCAAAGTGCTAAAGAAGAGTCTAAAAGCGATTCACCAAATTTTGAAGCTGCAGCCACGCGCGCACATCCCTCAATCCGCCAGAGCTAGACTTAGGTTTTCCCGCGTAAAATACGATCGGCTTGAACAGTAAGTATTTAAGGATGTGAATTATGGCGGGCAACGCCAGTGAACTCGCGTTATTTTTTTAAAGAAAAGAGCTACTAAAAGCCTGCACACAGATGCATCAGCTTCGAGCTGATAAACTGCCGTCGATAATGTTCGATGATGTTGAGAACATTAATCCAGCCAGCGAGACTTTTTTGCCTCACGATATTATCGAGACTTGAAAAAGTCTTGGACGACGTGCGCTACACACGAATCGCCCATGTACTCTGGCAATGGCTTGAACAGGATGTGCGCGTGTGATGTGCTGGAGAACCACGCTCCACTGCTACTACCATAAATAATAAGCTGGACTATGTATTGTGGACGGCACACTGCGTAAAGAGGTGCTCAACTTGCAGTGTTCACTTTTTGTACTATCTGCTGCCAAACTTAATTTTCTAACAAGTTACTTTACAATTTATAAAACAATCAGTAGAGTATATGAATAATTTCTTGAAGAGCAAAATATTATTTTTCAATTAAAGTATTATTTTTTCAGTTTATACATATACAAATTATGAATCTTATATGACGCTCATTAAAAACGTTTATAAGCAGATGTATGCATAATTTAAAAAGAACTGCTCTCGAACTCTGAAGGTGAAAGTTGGACTTGCTCGGTCTCTTCCGGAAAACACCCTTGCATGTGTGTATTTCCCCCCTCGCTTAATATGTCTTATGCACCCTCCGTTATTACAGTATTGACTGGTTGTAGGTGTGGGGAGTCGTATTCTGCCCTTTTATGCAGCTGGATTTTGAGTTTCGGTCACCTACTAGCTAGGATAATTATTTTATTGTGAAAGTGTTTTTTTTTTTCAAGTCCGCGTCTTAATACATACAGTATAATGAATTAAAATAATCACGCGAAAACATTAACAAAAAATTAATCCGCTAATCTATTGATTATGTGAAGTATTTTTACTGCAATATATTGTTTGTATTGTATTCCACGTGGTTACGTTGTAAAGTTTTTAATAATTGCTCTAATGCTCTAATAGTAAATGCCATCAGCTATTATTATTTTTTAAATACAAAGATTCAATTACTTGAATAACTCGTAAGTAGATTTATTAAATACAAAAGCTTACATTTATCTTATTTTTCTACAATATAGATAAAACAAGCCCATAAACCAATGATCTATAATTCAATAGATATTTAATATTGAATAGATAATTAATACAAAGTCTTTTATTTTATTCTTGATTGGTATACTGTTAACATTTTATATAAGATTGCTGAATCGAGAATGTTTTATATTTATAACACTCGGTTTAACATACGCATGCACACATTCATATACATTCATATAATGTTGAACAAGAGCCTTACATAAAGAAGATTCTTTGAATTTTGTATCTTTGGATACTGAGCCATGAATACATTTGTTACAATGTATAAAAAAAGTTTCATTCCTACAGTTTATATTTCTTGGTAAAAAAAAATACACGAACTTTGAACAAATATTGCAAAGAAATTTCTTCTACAGGTAGTAACATGCTATTTAACGTATGAAATTTATAACAATAACAATTTTTGAAATTGCAAAGACTGAATTAGAAGTGGAAAACAACAACAATTATTACGATTAATGATGGCCGTGAGAGTGAGAGTGTTTCTTTCCATGGTGGTGATGTCCCTTCTTTGCCCAATCTTCGTGATGATGATGATGATCATCGTGGCCATGTTTGCCGTGATGTCCTTTGTGATCTTCGTCGTGGTGTCCGTGATCGTGATGACCCTTCTTGCCGTGATGATCATGGTGGTGTCCGGAGTGATGGTGGCCTCCTTTCTTGTGGTGTCCTTCTTTCTCGCCGTGATGCTCGTGGTGGTGTCCGTGTTTTTCGTGGTGACCACCCTTGTGGTGATCATCGTAGAATTTGTGTTCCTTATGAAATTCGTCCTTATGCGCTTTCTTGTGATAACCGTGGGTCTTCTCACCCTTTTTGTGGCCCTTTTTGTGACCATGCTTTTCTCCATGATGCTTATGGCCATGTTCATGGTGCTCACCGTGATGATCGTGCTCATCGTGATGATGTTTGTGGTGCCCACCGTGTTCGTGATGGTGTCCTTCGTCGTGCTTCTTTCCGTAATGCTTGTGGTCGTCATGATGGTGATGATGATGATGATGATGCCCTTTGTCGCCCTTTTCGCCATGTTCGTCGTGATGATGCTCGTGGTGCTCTTTCCCGCCATGTTCTTCACTATGATGACCGTGATGATGGCTACCCGCGACTTCCAAATCTCTAACTGGCACATCTCTGGCTGACGCCAATGATGCTACGACGACGATCAACACTGCCAGTGTCATCCATGATCGCCATCCGCATTTCCCCGACATTTTTCTGATTGCTTATCCGATCTGATCACGCTGGGTGTTGCTTATCGACTGATCAATCAAAGTTAGGACTATCGCTTTTATAGTCACTTGAAAGTATTGGCGCCAATTTCTACACGTAATCGCTTTCCTTGTTTTTCTCCTGCAGCAAATCATTGGAGTCAGGCTGGCCTAGGATGAATTTCGCAAACGCGCTACTGCCTCGGCCACAATAGTTTGACGTTGCAGCTTAGTTAAAGTTGCTTACAGGTGGTTCGGTTTGTGATGAAAGTTGCCAGAAATCGGTTCAGACTGACCTTCGATCTTACTTAGATACGCTATTCTCTGTTTCAGACGACTGAAAGAGTTTCAACTTTTATATCGCACGTTAATTTTTTTACGGATCCAATAAAAATTGGTGCCAGCGTACCACTCGAATAAAACGTCATGGTTGATAACTGCCGATAACTGCCTCTGTTGTTTGCATCTTTCACTTCCTTAAAATTACGACGTTCAAAGTAAACACGAATAAGAAATTCACTGTGAAGAGGACTTCCTTTATAAGCTTAGTTAACAGCAAAAATCGTACAAGAAACGCCCGTAGAGTTTAAGCAAGATCAACGATTTCAACGGCGGTTACATAAGCTACAGCCAGCAAGCTTATTCATGCAGCAACTTGCACGGCGTGGCTGATTAAAAAACTTTGGGAAACTCTGCTTTCGTAACGGATAACAGACCTAGCAAAACTAACGAGCCGCGAAATAAAAAAGCAACGACGGCTTCCCTAATGTTACACCTTATGCTCGCTAACCAAGACAAGTGCGCCAAGTAACGCTTTTAATAGTATTCTACAGTACGTGACTAATATCTTATTAATAGACATTATGAATATACAGCTAATGTAGCTGCTTTAAAAATGTATTCAATCGCTCAATATTGCATTTTTTATTGCATTAATTTCGCGTCTGAACTCAAACATGGATTATGCAATTCATGCATTCATAGTTCATCTTAAAATATAAATCATTTATATGGGTTAAGGTTGAAAAGATTGTCCATCAGTAGATGTTGCGAATATTACGAGACTACTGGTAATTCAATTAGTTGACAAAGCCAGGGTCTCTGTGGCGTTATGTAGAACTCTATCTGTATTCTCGCTAGCAAAAGAAAGAATCTGCCGAGTATAATATAACAGCAAGTATGAGCAAGTTAAGCGAAATAATCGTGCATGCTGACGTTTGCAGAGCCGTCAGTGCCACTGTGCCAGGTGCCCCGTTTGTCACCCACTCTTCAGCTTGCACATATGCACGGATTAATAGCTTTCCTTATACTGCTGCTCGCTAAAGAAAAAGAGCCGCGCCTACTAACCTTTTACAATATGCGTTCGTCACGTACATTACGTGTTAGATTAATTACACCAACCTTGTGCAATTTTCGTACTATTTCATTAATTGAATCGTTAACTATTAAGGGAGTACTAGCGGTTTTAAATAACTGTTCAGAAAATTCTGAAATTTCGCAAACTACTAGATTTTTACTTCAATCTCACTCATATAAATTTTTGGAAAGCTACACCAATCCAGTAAAAAGTTATTAATCATGTAATTTTTACGCGATTAACACGTAGTCTTATGGGAAACCACGTTCTCGAGATTTTCAATCACGCAATTTATGAAAACGACTGTTCAGATGTTGACTAAATTTTGAGAAATTAATAATAAATATCTCATAAATATGAGGCACATATTAGAATGTTGATTCACCAATTTTCATAGTTAATATAAGGCAATGAATAAAATTATTCTCACTCGCTCGACCATTACTCTCACGATTTGGCAACGTCGCTAAGAGATTAGGAAGACCGCGCTATTTGAATGATGCGCTAATTCAGTTTGTTAAACCCTTTTGTTATAAACTTTTAGCGAGACGAGTTTTCTTTTCCAAAATAGTCTTTTCCTCTGGGTATTGGTAGTTTCTTCATTTTTATTCGAGGGCTTCGAATCACTCATTTTGCTCAAGCATCTTATATACAAACACTTCACGCGAGCAGAAGAAAACTATACACGTGTGCGGTCGACTGTGCGACGTTGCCAAATCAAAGTACCTCGGGAGTCAAAGACGACCAAACACGCACTTGACTCCAGGCGTACCGCTAGTACTCCCTTAAAGTCGTTAGCTTTGACTAGATATTTTTTCAGCACAATAAATTTTTAGTTAACAAAAAACGCGCTTTAGTTGTGTAATTTGATAGTTATTACATCAAAACGTTTATTTTTAATTTAAGTATATTCTACTGCTAAAAAATGCAGCAACTTCTGAACCCTTCTTCATCTTAAGACCTGAAGAAGAAGGGTCGCCGCTAAATATGAGATCTATCTGCAATGATCCGGTTACACTACGATCACTTTACAGAGTTTTTTTCCAAAACAAAACTTCTGTTTTTTTCTTTATACCGTTATAATTAACTCGGCAATGACGACAATATTGTATGAATTAGTACTTTCAAATATTTCTTGCAATAAAAATTATACAAAATATTCTGAAATATTACTGTTTACTCTTAATTCAATTATATATTATGCTGAATAACTATTTTTTGTTTCCAAAAAATAGATTGGTTATATTTTCTCTTCCAAAGTCTCGCTTTACCTTTCAAAGTAAACGCTTGAGATTCATTTCGAGTAGTTTCTCTGTTGCCGAAACAGTTTTAGACTATGCATGGTCGCAACACTATGTAATTCTTATCGTATGTACACTTTATTTTCATTGCAAATAGACGGGCCTATCTTTTCAGCGTTTTTCGTGAAACGTGCCGTCATTTCTTATATAAATATTGCACAATACAGCTTCTTTAAAAAAGTTTTGAAATTTACAGTTTTCAAGATGATTGATGCTAGATCATTGAACAACTAACTTGAACTATATGTGCATAGTGCATACGGAGAGATAAAAATAAAGATCCAAGTTACGTCTAAGATAGAAATGCGGATTTTTCAGAATAAACGCACGGTATTTATTATTTCGAATGTTAATTTAATCCTTATTATATTATAGTGATGCGTATTATAATTTAATCACATCCAAAAGTCGCAAGATGTGTATAGTCATATAGAAACTTATTTACTATATAAATCACACATATTTAACAATGATAAATTTTATACAACCTGAAAGTTTTTTTTTTATTTCAACTTTTATGCCTACATACGGAATAGACACAGGCATTATTGGTAACTCTACATCTAACTAGCTGTTTGCGTGCAATGCAGATATTTTGACGCAACGGTGGAACTAGAAGTGATATATAGCTTCGTGCCCGAAACTTAGGCAATAATTGTTTGCTATTATAGCTTTGTGCTGCAAGGTTACTGTGGAGCAATTAATTAGTTTTATTCTGCTTCTCACAGATGCTCTAAAAACCTAATTTATTATTGTAATTACTTCAAAAATAATTTTAAAAAAAGTATTTATATATATATATATATATATATATATAAATACTTTTTATTTATATATAAAATACTTTTTTTTAAATTATTTTATATATATATATATATATATATATATATATATATATATATATAAACTTTTATGAAAAAAGTTAACAAAGCCTCCATGAAATAAACGCTGTATTTATTGCTGCACAAAAAATCCTTTCAGGGTTTTATTGGGCTGCGATTGTACAAACACTTTATTTATCCTGTAATGGCTATGTGTATACTGTATACCGTGTATGAAGCTAGGCGCCACATTGTCGCCTTGATTTGTAGCGTGAAACTTCGCATACTCTACTTTCTTGATATTTAGTAACATTGCAACAAGACGAATCAATCAATTTTTATCAGATACTTCTCATCGATTTTTTACTATAATAAAAAAATAATACGGATCGAACGTATAAAAATCATTTGATCAACAACGTGAGCAAATAATATTTTTAAAAAATTCTAAATGCAGAGGATAGCTTTAATTAATAATTTTAAATAATCCATAAGCGTAATTTTTTTGACAGTGGAAACGATATATTTCGTACAGTATTAGTATGAAAATAAAGATAAGAGCAATGCTGCATAACAATGTCTTCGCGAATAGTGACAACGCGGCGTTTTAGCTGCTCAATCCGTCAGGTTTGCGTGGGTAAAGTCACGCCCTGACTGCACAGGCCCTAATAAATTATCCTTTACCATACGTTAACGAGGTCGTCCTGTCAATTTAAAACGCAAGGGTCAAAGGCACTGTTATAATTTACGGGGTTACAAAACTTGGAAAATTACTTTACTGAAGAAACGTATACTGAGAGCCTGGTATTTTGCTATTTTATACTTTGTTTAGCACACGTGTGTTCAATATTTCACACATTTCTTTGCCATATAGTAGTTCCAGAAATACTTATTTCTTAGATTTTTAGTTATGTAAGAAACTTTTCATTTATTTATTGTGCATTGTTGAAAATTCGTCATAATCCGAACCGTGATACTCTTATAACTCCTATATGGTAATAATAAAAAAAAAATTCATTATTTTACTATTTTACTGTCAAATTTCTAAACAAGATATTCGAAAAGCATGATATAGATCTATATCAAGAAAGCTTCTGAGCAGCATTAATCAACGGTGATTCATTCATTATTCAGTTATTCGATTGGGAGCATGTTCACATATACTTTTTTAATCTAAACTTCAGTCGCGGTGTGTATACTCACACTCTAACTGCCGATCAAACTGCAGTTTAATCAGCAGGAGGTCCTAACTTGTTGAGAACAATTATAGCTACTAATAGAGAGTCAATTTACAAAAGGAAAAAATGTACTTCGTCACTGTCGGTTTTTTTGCTTTGTATAGAACCTGCGTATAATACTGAAATATAGTAAGTATTTTTTCAAAGTTTTTTTTTATAATTTTTTTTATAATCAATTAATACGCCTCTAGTTATAGGTTCTTGAACTATCTACTGTATTTTATGTATTTTTAATTTTAACTTATGTTTTTAAGAAATGAGCTTTTTCATCTTTTATTTAATTTTGTTGCGATTGAACAAATGTATTTTATTAATGGTATGGTTACAAAATTGGCTGAAATATATTTTAAATCGCATATATTGATTATGTATTGTATAAACTTAAAAAGTAGAGTAGACAGAGACAAGATAATTTGATTTTATTAAATCATTTATCAAAGAAATTTAATCATTAAGTCGAGCAAAACTTGTAAATGTTACTTTTTATTATTACGGCTTTATAATTTTTAATATTCCCAATTTCGCAGTAAAAATTTTAATATCTCGTAAATCTACAGGAAACCTAACTTAAATTTGTATTGTACATACGTGCGTGTGAGAAAATAGCTGAAATAAGGAAATACAAAGCAAATCATTCCTTGCGCTTGTAATTTTTTTAGATTCGAAACATTGCGTACAATAGACGAGTTAGCGCCAAGCCTTAAACCTCAATCCGTATGAACGGCAACAGGTGCTTGAGTCACGGTTCGGTACCTGTCTCTGATAATTAATAAAAGTAGAACTAAATTTAACCAATTATGTTTTACCAAACCTGCAACAATACTTTGAATCTAAGAATTTATATTTATATATTAATCAAATAATTCAAAAGATGCTATTTTAAAACCTTTTTTACTCTGTTGGAATGGTGATGCGATAGGAATAAAAAAATATAAGTAAGAGACAAGCTATTCCTAGTTATCCTGGAAATAGCTTAGAGTCTGGCATTATTCTCAGACCAACTGTTATCGATCAGTTATCCAAAGTGAGTTTGTTGCTTACACTGAGAGAAAGATATTATTGCCATAAACATGTACACACGTTAGGAAAAGTTATTGGAAAAATTCAAATCTGAAAAATGAATGATTACGATATGATGTTTAACACACTACCGAATTTTTCCAATAACTTTTGAACTAATAGTGATAAACTAGTTGATATAAACCTATTTGGAAATACCGGAGGCTGCTGAATCAGTTGGAATCACACTCGTTATTTTATCTCTAGCACTATCAGATCTGATATTTAGACCCAAAATGCCGATGAAAGACAAAATTTTGAATTTTGACATTATATCACTGTAAAGTTACTCGGCATTAATAACATTCATATAAGTGTTTTTTCTAATAATTTTTATCTGATAACTTCATAAAGTCTATGAAAAATCGTAAAGGGTAGCCATATGTTAACTATTAACATATATGTTTGCTGCAATGTTTCTTTTCTCTCAGTGTATATAGCACGACAGAGTACAGTACGTGTGTATATTAAGCTTTTCAGCTTTGTACATATCCCACTACTTTACCATCAGTAGCCTACATAAGCGCGTCAATTTAAGAATGGAAGTTCGCTTTAGTTCGCTAGATGGCAGGTTAATACCTAATCTGACGAATTAAAAGTGTAGTCTAATAAAGTGTAATATTTTTTACCAATGTTATTACCCTGATAGCACAGAACCGTTTTAAAACGTTAAAAATAACGTTTTACTCTAAACTATTTTAACGTCTGTAAATATAGTTTGAAAAACGTTTTTTTAACGTTTTAAAACGGTTCTGTGCTATCAGGGTAGTACTTATTAAAAATGTTTAACCAGCAAATAATGTTGCGATTCACCAACGGTCACTTTATTTCTATTGTTTCCTTTGTTTGATTCCTGTTTCTTATTGCTGAAAGGTCAGCAATGATTGAAATAAGTAGATTTTAAATACCGAGATAGTATAATGCTATAACGGTCAAAAGCGTAAACGACTATTAGCGAGTGTGAACATACGCTAAGTGCACACACATGGAAAACAGAGCAAAGCAATTCGACGGCATCGTGCATATGTGATAAATTTCTAGAATATGCGCTCCATTTGAATGCTAATTATTTTTGTGCAAATTTAGGAAAAAAAACTCAGCTTACACTTTGCACTGCGATTCCAAGGTCAAGAGAATTTACAACTACATCGTCCCTGTAAAATCCGCGTAAATTTATTTGTTCTTGAACTTACGTTTTGTATGTTTGAAGCCCATCGCTGATGTGATCAAAGAAATAACGCATCGGCGTATCTAATTATGATACATTACTCGATTTTGTTGCGAAGACAATTGTCGAACTCATATAGTGATTCAAATATTATATGTACAATCGAACACGACTATTCCACTTAAACGCGGTATCCACACGTATAACTTATATAATAAGGAAAGAGACGCCGACGCGAAAAAGAAAATTAGAAACCGCTAATTTCTACGAGAAGTTCGAGGCGACGTTGCAAGTTTGGCAAGTTATCGTATACTGAAAGCGTCCTTGCGATTGGCATACAGTATTATATATTTGGGAGAGTACTAGATGTCAAAAGCAAGCTGTTTACAGTTAGGAAGTGTCCCCGGGTAAGTTGGGTTGATGAGCGGGACACGGAGAGGGCAATAGAATTCGAATGGAAGCAACGCGACGCAATCGGAAGGCGAAGGCAGATTAAAGCAGACGAACCGATTTGTATAGTTGAATACGGAGCCGATGTAGTTGTGAGTCTCGTCAAACCGTTGTCACAATATAAGATACTCGTTCTGCAGACCGGCAGGTGCAGAAATATTTTGCTCTGTTTGTCCAGCAATAATCGAGTTTTCTGGTACTCTAATTTACGATTGGTGTATTATAAAAATTTTCTTCATTTATATGATCAATAGAACAATAATTAGTATATCGTTTAAAAAATCAGATCAACAT
This sequence comes from Trichomalopsis sarcophagae, assembly GCA_024372645.1. Lineage (NCBI taxonomy): Eukaryota > Metazoa > Arthropoda > Insecta > Hymenoptera > Pteromalidae > Trichomalopsis > Trichomalopsis sarcophagae. The sequence goes on along the minus strand of QLSS01000148.1, from coordinate 110,547 downwards.
AAACGTATATGAACTTACCGATGTCACACGGGACCTTTATACGGAACTTATTATATCGATAGCGTAGTTTAACATATAAGTTCGATGTCGGCATTTAAAACTCGGAGAGCCAAATTCCATTTGCATATTCAGTGGAGTAACGGCAAGGCTGCTCGGCGATTCTTTCAGCGCTCGGCTGCCGCGACTACGCATTCATCTATAAATTCTTGAGGTACTTGATTAACAGAGTGGTATAGATCCTCTAAAATCCGAAAGAGGATTGAGCATAAATCACTGCGTTCATTATTATGCGATATAAATTGGAATATGTCGATAAAAGCTAGGTATATGGGGAATTCTACGGGAAAAATGCCATTTTCTGGTTGGAGAAACCGAAAAAAACACATGTTAGGGCACACTCCCGCAACTATTTTTTCTTATTGTACATGTTTAGAACCATGTAAAACCATGTTCCAACGTCGAAACAGTGCCTTGTAACACTGTTTTATAGGCCCTTAAAATTTGTCGAAAAATAGCCATTGTTCAACGGCATGTGCCTAAAGGATAAGGGCACAAACAGAAAATGTATTACGGTAGAGTGAGAGAACGGAAAAAGAGCTTCAATTTTTAAAAAACGCGTTGAAAATGCTTGATTTGGTCAAAAGTTACGCACAATTGAAAATGCTGAAAAATCGTGAAAATAGCAGGATTTTTCAATCAAGAAATTTTTATCTTTTTTCATGATTTTTCCGCATTTTCAATTGTGCGTAACTTTTAACCAAATCAAGCATTTTCAAACATTCCAATCAAACCTTTTCACATTCCTTAAAAGTTGTTTGAAGCGGTATATAGTAAAGTTAAACGTTTTTCAAATATTACTTTATCTCCATACCAACATATTAGCGAATTTGCGTTTGAAGTTGGGCGAATGAGTCACTGAAATCAAACAAAGTACTGAAAATGCGTTACTGGTATTTAGCCGATTCTTGAAATAATTCAGCACCAAGCAGATTATCTCGAAGCAGATATTAAAGATTGCGTATGTAGCGAGGCGCGGCTGTGTTGGTAAGACCTCTGGGGCTATTTAGCTGTTAGTCTCGGGGAAATGAATAAGTTTCGGAACGCTCGAGTTTGCCACCACTGCAGACATTGCGACGCATCCGCGAGACCTCGAGATAGGACTGATTACCTTTCTTGCCTTTCTTGCCTCTCGCCGAATTTACGAGACGGCTCAGTCGTGCGCTCTCGCGATAAAATTAATGATTTTGGCATGGAGGGAATAGCATTCTGTATCGCTTTCAGCGAAGCGAGTCCGCAATGAGTTCCTTGACCCGCGGCGGCGTATCGGCCCTCGCAGATCTGTCAAAGATTGGCTCGCGTATAATTGCGTTGAATCGTGTTAAATTCGCGCGCAAACAGAGGCCTCTTTCATCCGCGGCCAGCAGCAGGCAGAGTTTCTGTTTTTGCGCTCTCCGTTTTAGCCGCCGAAAGCAATGATCAATAAATCATGTGCTATTCTCGCAACCTTCTTGTTGGACGTCTGTGTTTGCCTTTGCTCGATATTACATAAAAATAATTGCTTTCAAGACACGCGTATGTAGGTCGGTTCGTGCGATCATAGTGTGCGCGAGGTGATTTTCTCCGCGATTGGAGAACGCGAAAATGGACGATTGTATTTTCAAATATATACTTGAGAAGAAATTATCGATCGAGCGCTAATATTAGAAGCGATCAACAAAAACGTTCAAAGAAAATTGATAAGACTCGCCGATAAAATACCACTGCCTGCTTATCGACGATCGATCGTCCGAGCGCCAATCCCCGAGGTTCGAGGCGGTTTTACGCCATCGGCGCGCTTATTCCTTTATCGGCATTACGCGCTGCGGCTACTATTGAGATTAGACTTGAGATTATCAGTGAGCGGATGGCCGAGCGAGATGAGAGGAGGAGAGCAGCAAACGCGGGATTCCGGTCGGTTCTCGCAGCGCCTGCACGCGTGTCGACCTGCGCTTCTGCGGAGGAGGTCGGGTGGCCGGCGTTCGCTCGGCGCCCGGTGGCTCCCTCTAGTCTCCGAGGCGCTGCGTGCAGGCGATCGAGGAGACCGGAGCGGCGCCGGCTGGGTGGGCGGCAGTGTTGTCCAGGGCCGCAGTCTGCGCCGAGGCGACGTGCTGCGCGCTCTCTCTCTCTCTCTCTCTCTCTCTCTCTCTCTCTCTCTCTCTCTCTCTCTCTCTCTCTCTCTCTCTCTCACGCCACTCGCCAGTGTACGCCGCGCGCACACCTACGCCGACTCTCATAGCAGGCCTACGCGCGCTCTCCTGTGTGAGTTTTTAGCTTTTCCGGCCGAGCGGGCAACGCTTATTGCCAAACACTTGCATCGTCTCTTCCTCTCTCTCGGGTCGCTCCGAGCGCTGCGCGCCGCGGATAAGCCGACTGTGTGCATCCTCCGGCGTCGCTGGGTTAACGGTAAATCCATAAATTACGGATAGATCCCGCGACGAGTACTGCTCCTCTCGCTTCCTAGCTGTACATCCCGCCACCGCCGCTAAATTCCTTACTTCTTATGCTTATCGTGACTCCCTCTCCTCCTTTCGCATTCTGTCGCTCCCCGACGCGCGCTCTCGGGACTTTTCCCTTCATTTCCATACGCAAGTACTTTTCTCTTGGAGCGGAGCGCCGGTGCTCCGGAATCCGCTCTATGTACACCTCCTTCGATCGCTCGCTCTCTGTGCCGTAGGTCATGGCATCAAGGCAGTATGCGCACACCGGGGACAAGCTATTTGCCGAGCGCGACTCTTATTTATAGAAAACGCTTAACGCTCGACGCCGCAGCGCCGGGGAGGCGAGAAGAGAGAGAAAGAGAAAGAGAGAGAGAGAGAGAGAGAGAGAGAGAGAGAGAGAGAGAGAGAGAGCATCGATGCAAAACTCACAGGAGAGCCCTAGGTTAACGACACTCCACAGCGACCCACACGCACACATACACGCCGCACAGTTGTGCAAATAGCCGGATACCAAGAGGCTCTAGGCTGCTCGCGCAATGCTGCACGCAAGTGTACGCGAGGAGTGCGCATCGACGATCGGGCGAGTGAATGAAGCAAATTGTTTTGGTTATGCAGAGGCGCACGCTGACGGCTTTATTTTTAATCCAGCAGGTCTGTTTCAGACGTATCTCCGCGAGAAACGGCATGTAGCTATACGCCGAGCGGCTATTCGTTGACCCTTAATCGGCTCGCGCGACGCCACGTGGCTCGACGGCAGCGCTGTATACGAATGCAGCATCGAGTGTGATTCATGGTCCCGGGGAGCTATTAGCGCGCAAACAGGAGAAACTCGTTAATCAGCGGCAGGCTGGGCTGAAATTTCGACGCGAGAGACCTTGACTGCAGCGCACGTGTATTTCGCATAGACGAGCCGTGGGAGTAGCGCAGGGTGCCGTGCTCCGCGCAGAGGTCCTTGACACGCGCGCTCGCCCGCTCGCGAGTACCCATCACGTGCGAAGTTCGCGCAGCGGAATCCCAAGCACGGTGCAAACAATAATGGCCGCTCATTCGCGCCCCCCCTCTCTCTCTCTCTCTCTCTCTCGCTCTCGCGCTGCGACCCTTTGCTCGCGCTGCTGCTGCTGCAGCCGCGAACGACGCTCTCCCTCCCTCCGGCCCGAGGCAGTACAGCTACAAGGCGAATGCTTTTAAATTTTAAAGGCCAAGCACGCAACGGTGCATTACACACACGTGCCTCGCATCGGCGCGCAATCACCACACCGAGAATCGGTTTTTCTTCGGAACGCGTGATAATGGACACGAGGAAAATGTACAGTGCGCACTTCTTGCCGCGAGTTTGTCGCGCCGCAACGTTCGTTTGCACCTCTCGTTGTCTCTCGCCACCGACAGTTCCCGCGCGGGCACCTTCTGTTGCGATTTATCGAAGGTCGCGTTACGTAAAGCTCTCTCTCTCTCTCTCTCTCTCTCTCTCTCTCTCTCTCTCTCTCTCGTCGAAACTTTCGAGGTTAGATCAAAGTGACGAGAGCTCGCGCAGGCGCAGCGAAAATGCGTCGAAACGCTTTCGCGCTGAGCGTGTGGTCGAAAAGTTAATCGGGGCGTCGTTGTCGCACGAATCGCAAACTGCTCTTATCTGGCCTTGCTACCGGTAAATATATACTTGCATCGAGGCAAACAAGGCGCAGCAGAAGCTTTTCTCGAGTCTATGCAGCGATGAGCCTCATAATAATTACCCAAGAAGCTTTCTTGGCTCCTGATTGCCTTTGGCTGTCAAGGAGTTTCCTAAGAACCGCCTTGATATAAACTCCATGATGTCATCGACTTAGTATTAGTCATGGGCCGAGTCGACGCTTGTCGTATACAGCGCGCTGGCGGCGTCTCTCTTTCTCAGCTCTCTCGGCGATTCGCCTCTTATCGCACTAGGTGCACTTTAACGCTCTTATCGCCCATTACAGCTCGCTATATATCGGTGCGCGTACCCGTGCTTGTTGTGTCATGCTTGCTCTTCGCTTTACTTTTTATAGCATAATGTCAGCCCGCATAGATCGAGTAATTTCATAAGACGTGGCGGAGTCTTTTCCTCGCGATTATTGTCGCGATCTGCATAATCGAATGACCGAGGAACGAGAGGGAAAGCTCCGCGTTGTCGGTACGAAGCGGCTCTGCGAAACGTGCATGACGCACGCGTACAATGCGCGCGCCGAAGCAGGCCGATCGCTAATGAAATTAGCCCCTCCTTGTGACGGCGCACGTGCGTGCAACACGATCAAGAGTTTCTCGACCGGGGGCCTGGTCAAAATCGAGCCTCACGTGATACGTGGCTCGGCTCTTTCTCTCGTCTCGTTGGTGATTGGCCTGCTATCTTGACCATCGATCACTCCCTCGCGAATCCGACCGCAGCGCGGGCAAGCTAGCTTGTCCGCGCTGAATGTGAGGACGCTGTCTCGATAGCGGCTGCAGCGCCAAGAAAGCTATCAGCTAATAGCCACCTATACAGACGGCGGCAGCCACGGCATGCGAATGCCTGCAGCCGAGCGCTCAGTCTTTTTTTTACCTCGGCTTCTATTCCTTTCGCGATCGTGCGCGCTCGACTCGGGGCTGACAGTTCTATGTATAACGCTGCATACGCGTCGGCGCGCGATATAGGTGACGCCGAGCTCGATTATGTTATCCGCTCTCGCCGCGGCGCGCGTGCATGTGTGCAGTACTTACTGCGCAGCACTGTGCACGTCGACGGCGGCGGCTGCAGATCCCGGCCGATAGCGGACAGCTCTCTCTCTCTCTCTCTCTCTCTCTCTCTCTCTCTCTCTCTCTCTCGACTCAACAGTGTGATCACTGTTCGTCTCGCCTCTTCGCCTTCCCGCGAAATTTGTCGCTTCCCTGCGGAACGGGCTGCAGCGCGCACCCAGCCAAATCATTGCGAGATGAATTACGCGAGTGTTCCAGTCTTAAAGTACTGCATTGATAATTTCGTAGGAATTGCCGTAAATGAGAAATATGATGATATTGTAATAAACGTGGGATCGTCCTGCTCGTGTGTTTTGCGGAACACTGACTTTCCATTCGTGTAACGAGATCGCCGAAAGAAGCACAGCTGTAGAAGGCACTGCACTCTTCTGAAAGCGCGCATCTTTGAATTTCACTCGATTGATAGATACTAAATATCCCTATATACATATACATCTAACATATGCGTATAAGCTGATTCTACGACGATTCGCAATTCACGAGCGCATACGATTCGAAACGAAATTTCGGAAACTCGGCGCGCAGAATTTTGCTGCCGTTTTCGCGCGGGCAACTCGCACAAGAACAGCCTTCGAGGTCAGCGGCGTGCACAGCGGGCGGATTGATACGTCAGTTAACTGACGCAGACTTTGCTGTAATAAACTCCAGTGTACAAGCGTAATCATGGGCAGATATATAGGCTTTTTCAGGCGGAGCGAACTTCTTCCGTGCGAGAGAGCACAACTGGATTCGAGGCGGCCGATCGTCCTTGCATCTCGTGGCGTTCCGGAATCGGAATGGCATGTATAGCTACGAGAAGGGGTTTCTCGCGCGCTGTTCCATCTCCTCGTCACGTTCGGCCTCGTTTCCCGGCGCGAAACGTTCAGATAGACTCGCGACTTACACACTGCCACAGGCCCTATACTAGCTGACGCCTATCTGTCCAATCGTCCTGGCACGCGCTTCGCTCGGCTCGCTCTGCTGCTCGCGATATACGTGTTGATGACTATTGATTCCCCTCTATTGTATACCTTCGCTAGTAAGAAGCGCGATAAGTCGCGTCGACGACTGCCGCTGAGGTGATGAGTAGCTGGGGAGCTGACTCGCGGAAGAAAGTTGAAGAGTCGACTCTCGATGAAAAAGAAAGTATTTTAAAAGTATTTATGCGCTGGCCTATTGCGCAAGGCGACACAACAACAAGTCGTACACGGCCTTCTGCTGTAGGAGAGCCGCGACGAGTCTCTCGATTTGGCAGGATCTCGTAGCCCGGTTTAGCAATCCTTCGCGGCTCGCGCGGAGACTCGTAAAACTGCTGATAGTCTTCGCAAGGCTGTCCGCGCGCGACGAGCTGTTTTCCATTTCCGAGAAGTGCCGAGAGAGAGAGAGAGAGAGAGAGAGAGAGAGAGAGAGAGAGAGAGAGACAGTTAATCGAGGGCTCCTGCGCTAGGATCGGCCGAATTAGGAGCAGCGCAGACCGCGATGAGTCAGTTAAGCCGCCGCTTATTACACCTAAATACTAACCGCTCGGCGACCGAAGCGAATAGCGGCAATCCGCCGACGCAAATAAAGCTGTGCACACTTTTACGCGGATCGCGTTTACTCGTGCACGTACATAATTATGGTCGCTACGTGGGTATCAATTAAATTGATTCCCTCGAGAACGAACAAAGCAACGAATGAGTCAAGCCATCTAGATAAGTTTTTGTTCTTCTACCTTCTGCGCGAACGGGTAAGCGCTATTTTTGGCACAACCAGTCGCGGCTCGTTCGATTTACGCGATTCTATTGCTAATTCGCATCACAATTGCGGAGCCCATTGCGCGAGCGTTCTCTTCCATTCACTATTTAATGAGAGCAGTTGGAATGTTGCTCACAACGAAACGCTTACAACCTGCAATTTTATTTGTCGTGTCGGGCAAAAAGTCTACTCGACGTCGCGTTACCACTGAGATTATCGATGCGCGTGTTAAGCTGATCGTTTCAATTCAATTAAAGAAGGAATGCGCCGAGACTAGGCATTTTTCCGTAAAAACTTGGGGCTTTGGATACCTTTGAATATGCGAGAGTTAGCACGAGCAATTAACACGCTGATGCGTAATATGCGCGTATACTCTTAATGCATGGGCAGAACGTGTCCGAAAGAAGAAGCGGCATGCGGCTCGTCCTGCTGAGGAGCGTCCGTTTCCCATCAGCCGAGTGCCTCGTCGGCGCTGACGTCATCGCAGCATATGTGTTATTTCTCGAGAATTCCATCATCAGTGCCCGCTCTCTCTCTCTCTCTCTTTCTCTCTCTCTCCCTCTCTCTCTCTCTCTCTCTCTCTCTCTCTCTCTCATTGTGACAGCCCTTCAATCCTCTGTCGCGCGTTCATTGCTGATTCACCGCTATTTCGTGCCGAGTATCGCTCGTATAACAATAACGTTCAGGAAAACATTGAACGCTTCTGAAGTGGCGTATCGATTGCGTCGGAGGAGCTACGCTTTCACGGGACTCAGCCGCTCGATGTCCGCTCTGCTCGTGTGTCAGGTGTGAAAAAGCATCGAGGAAAGGCTCTCGCCGGAGCGCATCCTTATTTGGCCCTCGAATAAACAAGCCTCCTCCGCCGCGGCACCGCTTTCGTGCTGGCAGTTTCGCGGAATGCCAGGCAGCCGCGGCAGTTCTCACGGTAGCGGCCGATTTTCAATTCAGTAATTAGTCGGCGCGGCTATTTTTCCGCTGGCCCACCGGCCGGTTCGCCGGGCTTGGCCGCATTTGCGCGTCACAGTTCGAGAGATTCCGGCGATCGGCCTCGGGTGGATGCAATTCAAGGCATCAGCCTCCTTTTGCAGCCGATATTCGATCCAGCTTATGCTTCCTGTATACGAGCGCCTCAGGTTCAAGGCTGGCGATCCTTGACGACCCGAATACCTCGTTAACCGATCCTCCTCGGACTACTCCTTCCGATGCGATCTCTTACGGTATACGCGCTCGCGTTCGTTTTTTCTCTGCGCACAGCGAGTATCTCGCGTCCAAGCGAGCGACTCCGCAATTCGATATTCTTCCACTCGCGACGGCCTCTTATCCTGCGACTCCATGCATCGCAAGAGGACGTATTTGCCCCGGCTGCTCGGCACGCGCGAATAATCGCGGACATAATCGAGAAAGGGAAAAAGCGGCACGCGCGCGTAGGCGAACTCGTCTGGGCAGGGCTTCTGCGCTGCGGCTGCCGCTCCCGCGTTATGTACACTTGCCTACATTGCGCCGCGGTGGCAGCGGCTCTCTCCCGCCCCTGTACGAGCGATAGAATGCATGGTGCTGCCGCGTGTCTGCGTGCGCCGGGCAGCGTCGATTCTCGTGTTTGTAAGCCGACTGGTCTCCCACGTGCCGCGGTCGCCAGGCCAGTAGGCCTTTGCTCGCGCCAGCCATTTAAGGACGTGCACTCGTCATCCGCGCGCAAGGTACAGCCGAGAGAGCTCAACTCTCTCGGTCTCTCTCTCTCTCTCTCTCTCTCTCTCTCTCTCTCTCTCTCTCTCT
>QLSS01000148.1:88163-101829 GCA_024372645.1 Trichomalopsis sarcophagae | reverse complement strand
TCTCTCTCTCTCTCTCTCTCTCTCTCTCTCTCTCTCTCTCTCTCTCTGTCTCCCCGTCCGCGGAAAAACAGTAGCGCGGATTACCCAGCATGCAGAAAGGGCTTTCGAGTCTGCCGAGGACCGAAAAATTCGGGATGCCTCCTGCGCTGCGCGCCGCCGGTCTGCTTATAGGCGCGTGCTACTGCGAGATCGCTTTGCTCGCATCGCGCTCGAGAGAAGCGAACGAACTCGCGCGATCAAAATACACGCGCACGCGCCGACCCCCTTCCTCCCTCCACCTGCTGCTCTGCTCCTCCGCTTCCTTTTCTCATTCAAGGGCGACGGAATTCGGACAAGCTTGGCTTAGGTCAGCCTCCGCGGCGGCGTTACGATGCAACTCTCGAAACACCGCCACGCGTCAGAGAGTCGCTTATAATGCCCGAGCGCCCGCTCTGTGTCGCTGCCGTTGCACAGCCGCGAAAATATCCCCGCCGGACGCTGCGGCGGCAGCGGCGCGCTATAAATTAATCCCTTAGGTGCGCAGCCGGCCGACGGGTTCCGGGAACGGCGCGAATGAACTCGCTTGTCATTGAGAGGCTCGGATCAGGAGAGACTATAGAGCCGGAGAACTTTTGGGCGACGCGCTACTCTACTGCGCAGTTCTCATCGACGCGGGAAACGGCGCAGTATCTGCAGCGGCCAGGAGAGAGATAGAGAGTGCGCGCTCTCCGCAACAGCTCCGTGCGCGTTTGTATTAGCGGGCACGTGTGAGCGAGGGAGTCGCGTGAAAGGTTCCGCTCGGCGAATCGAGAGCACGAGCGGCGAGTGCAGTAGGCGAACGCGCTCCCGTGTTGGGATACAGGGAGAGAGGACAGTCGAACAGTCGGCCCACGTCAGCTCTCGCGAAGCGTCGCCGAGCCGTTATGTTGTGCGCGCGCGCGGCAGGTATTCCGTCGACTCGTCTTCGCAGGGATTGTGCGCACGTGTCCATACTCCATAGCGCGGCTCCGCTGATGCCATCTACGGATTTTGCTGAGGTTTATTCGCAAGAAGCGACCCACGCCCGGTCAATCAACTCGGCGCTGAGATTTATGCACCCGGCCGTTCGCACTTTATCCAATTAAAAGCCCCGGCTAATTTTCGTGCTACAGAAGAAGCGCGTACTTTACCCACGACGCTGGGCGGCAGCCTCGTCCCGCCGTCGTCATTTAGGCCGTGCGACGCGAGACTACAGGAGCTGCGGCTTCTCTTCTCTCGCGCCGCATCGGAGAAAGTACAGATGCCTTTAATTGCGATGCGGGCGGATTAATTAATCCACGCGAGAAAGTTCCCGTTTTATCGCTGGGGTCATGCCGAAAGCCGTTAGGGCCGCTCTAAGGAGCGATCTTCGTCGACGAGTTACTTATAAATAATATTACGACCAGCCGGCAGATTAGAGGAGACGGAGACGCTCGGTTTCGTGACCCCTCGATGCGCGACCGGCAGCCGCTATCAGCGATGCTCCGTTTTCTAAGTCGCTTCTAATTTCGGCCTGGCCTCGCCGCAAAGACTGCCGCTCGCGGCTTCTTTCTCCTCTCTTCCGCCGCCCTCTCTGTTCTTCTCGCTGTGCGCAATTGCGCATGCAGTACTGTACTCGCTCCCCCGTGGTCCGCGGGCTTTATAACTGCGCTTTCCGCATAAACGGCTGAAAAGTGATTGTAAATAAGAGACTTGCTTTTATTACCGCGCTGTCAATATAAACGGACGAAGTTTATCTTTGGACGCAGCATACTTTCACTTATCGCTTGTCTTTTTCTTTTCAACAAAATAAGTACAGCAGATATGAATCAGTGAATCGGTTCGATGCGGCCGTTTCAGAATCAACATCTTCGAGCGCACCGAATGATTTTTAGTGAGGGGCGACGCTCTTCTCGCTCTCTCACCCGTACCTCTACATTACCGCCCAACTCAATTTCATGCTCGCCATCGTCGTTTGCTTGGCGAGGAAGCTCTTTGCAGGGGCAGGCTGCAGCAATCGGATGATCCGATTAGAGGTTCGAGGAAAAAGAACTTCCCGGCGAGGCACAGTTCATTTATCGACCGAGCAGGCTGATTACTGCACCGTCTTCATCGAACGCTCAATTACGCGCTATTTATCCCCGTCAACGGGCCCCCTCAGGATCACTGATACACCGATGGAGCGGCTCGAACGAAAATTACTCTCCTTCATTCGGAGCGCAGCGCGATGATGAACGATCGGCTAGAGTCAAAGGTGCGCCAACCTCGTGATTTCTGTAACTGCAGGAAGTGATCTCACGCGAACTCGCGGAGCAATGGATTCTAGGCCAACCGAAAGCGCATTCGGATGCTTGTCGGAGCCTTCACGCTTTCTCAAAGTGAGTCACGTAAAAGCAGGAAAATTTCGTCGGAATGGTCGCGCGCGTGTATAATATTACGTGTGCGAGTCGCTCGGAAGGACGCCCACGCCCTCGGCGGCCTTCTCGCCGCTCGCTCGAGCTTTTTCCGACTCGCGAGTATGGCGGTTCGCGCACATCTCGTCCTGGCTGTTCCGTTCCGGCTCTAGCTCGGATTGCACCGCATAGGCCATAGGCTTGCTACGTGGCTTCGCGGCACTCCTCTCTCGCTGCAGCGCGTCTCTCGTCCCGTCTTCTCTCAACTGACGTAACGCTCGAGTTCCCTCTTCACTGCTCTCACTTTATACGGCCGCTCATCCGATTTCGGCATCGCTCTCCGCGTCTCTGCGCGTGAGCCCTGCTCCCTCCGCGCCCACGCTCCATTAGGATGCAATTTCGGCGACGACGACGACGACGATGACTAATCAACGATTATTGGCTGAAAGAGGCAGAGAGGAGGCGATAATTGCCACGATTGCTGCTGCACTTTCGTCTTTAGTTGAATTCGGGCGGCGGGGGCCACATTTAAACCGCTCTATCGAAACAAACGGCTGCAGAGTCGAGGCGACGTCAGCCAATTGAGTGTCGATAGAAAACTTGCGCGCTTTCGAAACTCGTGCGAGCCTCGGCGATTAATTTATGCCCCGATAACGAGTAACGGGGCAGCGCAAAATGCAGAGGTTGATAACTGTTATTAATGAAATGCACGGCATTTTTCGTTCGCGAAAATTCGGACTCGCAAGCCGTTTCGAGCGAAAGCGAGCCTCATTGGCGAAATTCGGCGACAGTTGGAAGGATTCCAGACGATTGGAAGGAAAGGGGAAAATAAAAGAGTCGAAGCAGTCGTGTTATGAGCCAAGCGCGCGTTGCGGAGGCAAGGCTCGCGCACCCACACGGCTCGACTTTTCTCGGCGATTACCATATGCGGGGATCAGGATTGCGCGAGAGAGTGCTGCCTTCGCGGCTGCGTCCGCTCTTTCCGGTCGCGAGCGAGTGCGTAAGAGCTCTCCGTCCACGCGTGCCGCCCCACCGCCGCGGGCCCAAACAGCGAGCCGCAGACAGCCGCGACTCGGTGGAGAGCCGGCAGTCGGTCAGTTACTTTTTCGCCTCGCGCCGATCGCCGTCGCCCTCAGCTGACAAGCGTGCACACCTCAACACTTGCTCCCTCCGTTTCTTCGGTTCTCACAGGTTCGAGTGAGTGCGCCCTTCTCCAACTACGTGTTCGGCTGCTACTCCTATGCTGCTTGTCCGATCGTAAGAGTGCCCCACTCCGTGCGCATACGTGTATTTCTCGTTCGTGCTTTCGAGGCTAATCTGCAGATGATCTCGCGGGAGAGCGCGCGCGGAAGCTTCCTTCTCGAAAATCCGTCGCAAACACTTCTGCCGTACGGCCGTGAGATTCTGGTCCAAGTGCTAATTGGCATCCAGCGCGAACCGTTATTCACATACGCGGAAATACCGCGAAAATAACGCGGAAAAAGCGCGAGGCGGCAACCGAGGAGGGTTGAGAGGCACTACTAGCTCGACCACTTAGCGTACATTCGCGCTGCCCGCTCGCAGCCGCGCGCGTCACGTCTAAATTTATTCGACGTCGTTCGAGAGAGACCCCGCGCGGATCGAAAACGCCGCCACGCTCCTGGACTGGCTCCGCGGTGCAGTCGGGCTATCCCAGCTATTGCACAGGCAGCCCGATTCTATTGTCGATGCGCGCACACAGATCCGCCTAAGATACACACAAGCAGTCGCCTCTTGCTATCCGGCAGCAGCCCGCTCGCCAACGTTTTGTCTATAACCTTGTCGTTTCTGTGTTCTCCCCAGCAACGGCAACGACCAATGAAGGCTGGGATAGTGATCGAGGAGGAGGAGCAGCAGCAGCAGTAGCAGAGAAATTCATGGTGCCATACATTGCCGACCAGTCGAATCGCCGCACAAGACTGCCCAGGGCAAACGTTCATTCCCACTAACGCGCGTTCATTGGAGAATTAGTTCACAGAATCCGAGAGGGAGAGAAAGAAACGCGAGAAACGGAAGAAGTCGCGAGGAATTTCTTACCAGCTTCCCGGTTAGTACAAAGACACAGTAACGGAAAATCGAAGTCAGTGCGCGTGTGTGCTTCTATTCGGAGGAAGCAGAGAGGAAGCATACTGCGAGGGAGATGCTAGTCAACTGAGCGAAATGTCGACCCAGGCCTACTACAAGGAGCGGCTGGGCTTTGACCCGGCCGACACTGTGGCCGAGCATCGCCGGGAGCAGAGCTCGCAGCACGGCTACGAGGAGTCCCTCTCCAAGTTCAAAGGTCAGAACACAAGATCCGCGCGGCGAACCGTCCGCGCCGCTGCTCTCTGGGTCCAGCGCGGCGAGCCTAACGGCGGACTGGGCCACCTCGAGAGCGAGCGGCCCAGCTCGTCCCAGGCTCACTGGGGCTGCTGGGCCATGTTCATCGAGGCCCACGGTAAGTGACACGCTGATCCCCCCCCCCCCCCCCCGCGTATGCTGACGCACGCCTATGAGACAGCTCTGAGTTTTTCATCCCGTTTTTCAAGTGGTTTTTTCACTTCTACTTTTTTCCCCCACTAACCAATCGAGTGACGCTGGCAACGTTTCTCCTTTTTTTCTTCTTTCTTTGGCATGGAGTGTGGTTTGAAAGCACCCGATCGCGTATACCCCGAGTGCATAGGAGCAAGAAAAATGAGTTCAGGGCTGGATGCAGGTTAGACTGCTTCTAATTGACGGAGACACGATGGCTGTTAATTGGCAAGAAATACTCGACGCCACGCGTTCCATCATTTTTTGCTTTCGTCTGCTTAATTGAGTCGAAATTCTTATGTTCTTTTTCTCCACTAGCGGCGAGTTCGTGTGAGGTGCATCGACGAAAATCCGGGCCGGTCTCTCGAATGTCATTATTCAATTTTCTTCCGTCGCGGCTTGCATTATTACGCAGCCTCAGTACTAGACTCCTAAGCAGAATTCAACGGATTTATTTTACAGCATTATGTAACGCGCGTTAAGCATTTAAATTTGACGTAACGAGCGTCCTCGTTTGTTATTCCAGTGACCGTAGCCAATTTAACACCCGTCGCTTAGTTCGATTATTAAAAATGAGTTGTACGCGATCATCAAAAAGTGCTCTATTGTTTTTTCACTAATGATCGGGTATCAATTTAGAGGCTTAAACGTTGCGTTTAGAAGCCGTTGAGCAACTCGGCATTAGACGCTTTGAGATGCTATATTCTCTCGATTAAGCTCGATCGAATTTTGTTCTCGGAGAAAAAGACCGATCTGTTTCATCGGACAATTGGAGGAATCAGCTTCAAATTCAATGGCTATTTTAGCATCCGGATTTCACTCAGCTGTAAAATTAAGAGCTAATCATAGTAACGTGTCAGCATGCGTAGCAGTGTGCTATGCATCAGAGTGTCACTTACACGCCGATGGGGTGTGCTTTTTTTGTCTGATTAACTACTAACCCATTGTAACCATAATACACCTGCATAAGGTTATAGTGATAATTTTACAGCCTTTATAGACTGACAAGGCTACAGCTAAGCTAAATGAACACTCACCGCTCAATTACGCGAGAGTTCCGGCAGCGGCTGTGCACTGGATTTCTCTCGGCAATCTCTGTCGCGCGTGTCTATTTTGACATGTGCCCGCAATATAAACGTCGAAAAACATCCCTGGTAGAGATTGAGTATTCTGAACTATTTTCTTCCGAAGATAGTTGGTGAAATAACACGACACAGGTGTACGTGGTTAATGGCGATACGAGGTTAGAATTGAAAAATCATTACTAGCAGGCTTGGATTCGAGTTTTTTTTTTTTTTTTTAATGAAAGTATATAGAATAATGATTTGCATGCGAAAAATCATCCGAAAAATTTCGAGCGACCGGGAACTCGAACCCGAGCCCTGCACAAGGATAGCCGCGCGCCTTAGCCAACCGAACCAACTAAACGTTGTCATTTGACCAACTATCTTGGGCATTAAAATATAATTTTCAAAAACAGCCCTATCTAAGAACTGTCAAAGAACTAGGATAAAAAGCGTTACATCTTGTAACAAGAACTGACAAAGAAAACTACCAAGTTCTTAGCTTTTTTACCATTTTAAATCGACCAATTTCCATCAAGGATTACGCGACTAAGAATCGAATAGAACTCCTTATAGTCTGATCATCATAATACACGAGCATGAGTGACAATGGCACTTTCATAATTGATTTTCGCTCCGACAATAACGACTACTCGGCGGCCGGAAAGTTATTATGAATGTTAATAATTTATTAATTGTGGCGGATTAACGATCGATGGGCGTTATGCATGAAGCCGCGCGTGAACAACATCGTCGCGGGCGAACGTGCGAGTGGACGCATTGCATTCCGTTAGTGGGGGGCGCTATCTGCTTCGCCTCGTTCTCGCGCGCAGGTGCTTCGTGTTGCGAACGTTCGCGCTCATAGCGGCTTCCTAGATCGTCGACGACAAGATTGTAATCTTACACGAGCGATGTCGTCGTACGGCCACAGTGCAGGAATGCTCAATGAACCTCGCCGCAGCCAATGGTGCGTGCGCTCGCGCGACGTACCTCTATATGCACTATGCAGTGTCTCGGCTCTCTGCGCGTGCACTGCGTACAACGTGCATCGGGCGAGAGAGAGAGAGAGAGAGAGAGAGAGAGAGAGAGAGAGAGAGAGAGAGAGAGAGAGAGAGTTTAGCCTCGCTCATTTCCGCGCCGGTCCCCGAGCCCCCCGCGACCAAACTCTCAACAGATGACTTTGTGGATACACAATAGTCCTAACGAGAAATAGATAAAGACACTGCGCGCCGGCCTATATAATCTAACGGTACTTGTTCTCGACCATGTTGCATTCAGCTATCGAACTCATACTGTTACTCTGTGCGTTTTTTCCTCGATTTCGCATTAATGACTTCATTGCTGTAAATGCACTTGGGAAATTCTACGGAAAAAATACACTTTTTTGACTTCAAAAACTGTGAAAAGAAATTGTACAAAGTTTACATGATACGCATGCACTGCAGTTCCTTTTACTTGAGTGAACCAAGTCGTCAACTTTTATTTCATTCAGTTATGCTTAAACAAATTAATAAATATTATTTATATTAGCGTGATAAAATGTCTTGTTTAACAAAACTCAACTCAATATATACCCATTGGTAAATTCATTGTGGCTTCGAGTATATGAGATGAGAATTTCACATTTAGCTTGGCATCGGTGATTAAGAACAAAATCTTAAATCAGCCGATTGAATTGATCTCACATAAATTTTATTTAAGCTTATTCATTAGCTCTTGGCACGTCCAAAAAGAGTACATACCAATATCTTTTATTTTACAGGCAGAAACTATTAGAAAAATTCAAAAGAATTTTAATTTTTGAGTCATATTTTTCAATTTTCGAAAATAAGAATTTTCTAATAGCTTCTGAACTGTAGTTAAAAAGATATTGGTATGCACTCTTTTTGAGAATGCAAAAAAGACAGGTTAATGAGTTTAAATGAAATTCTTCATGCAATCATTTTCATTGGCTGATTTGAGATGTTGACCCTAATCACCGATGCCAAGCAAAATGTGAAATTATTATCACACGTACCCTGGTAGAAATCGATATCAGTTTAAAGCTACAATATACCACGTATTACTAGAGATAGACGAAAAATAAGTCCATTTTTCCATAAGTCCATTTTTCGACCAGCGATGAAACGCTTTTTCAGACATTTTTTATTCATTTATTGAAGTAAGAATAGAGTCATACCGTATTGCAAGGAATTTCCAAGCTTGTAAAAATCAATTTCACTGTCTAAAGCAAAGCACAGGTGATAGCCTGATGGCTACGAAAGTACTACGCAAAATAAGTCGGGTCAAAAAAGTGAAAAAATAAAAAAATCACGAATATTTTCCTTGTCGTGCTTGTATAACTCTAATTGACTGTTGATTATGCAAACCGTTTGGAAATCGATTAAAATCCGTAAGCCTCTTTGAAATTAGTGTACGCCACAAGGGCTAATACCAATACGAAAGATTTAAGGTTATGTTCATTCAAACAAATGCTCAAGAAATGGGAGAAAAAGCGTTTCATCACAAGTTATGACGAGGCTATTTCTCATAGACATTTCATAGTTTCCAGCCCATTTTAAATATTCGAATTCCTACCATGGTACTCGACAAGCCAAATGAATGATATTTCAATGGGTATATTATGAGTTTAGTTTTGTTAGAAAATATCTATTAACTTGTTTACTCAAATAGCATAACTGAATGAAATAAAAGTTGATGACTTGGTTCGCTCAAGTGAAATCAAGTGCAGTGCATGCGTATGATATAAACTTTGCACAGATGGTGAAGTAGGACTGTATCAAATATAATATTTATTAGCTGGTGATTATGCTAACCTTCTAACCTCACATTAGCGTCTCTCCACCTTTGCCAGAATTCTCAGCAGATTCTGCCCAATTACGGTCGTCCGTGAGAGGAGTTTCTGCGCAGAATGTAGGGTATATTCTGCCCACCGCGCAAAAGATTTGCCGGGTTCTGAGCCCTAGCTCCTCAATTTTCTCCAAATGATATACATTGTCTGTATGCGCCTTCAGAGATTAGGTACATATCGTTGAACAATGGCTATAGACGTTGTTGGCGAATTTAAGTAGTCGAGAAAACAGTATCACAAGGCACTTTTTCAATGTTAAAACGTTATTTTTCGTTGTTTTAAATATGTACAATTATTTCTCAGGAGTTTTGAAGTCAAAATAGAGTATTTTTCTCGTGGAATTCCCCATATATGCATGCGGTTCAGCGATTTCGCTCGGGACACAAATCCCTCAACGTTATAATGGCCTCGATCTGTCATCGCACACGACGACAGTTCCGCATATTTGCAATATCGCGACGATAGTTGGATGCAGGATATCCCGAGAGAGCCTTTATAGAGATACGTTGTACACGCTGCGCGAGACGACTACGGCGAAAATTAAAGTGAAATAAAAATTGATCCGTGCGCGCACATCGGCGCACTATTAGCCACCTAGTAATCGGTGTCGATGACATTAGCTTTGACTGAGAAAAAGACTGATCAGATCCGTAGACCGATGATACATTTTACACTGCTTGAAAATTGATTCATGTGCAGCCAACGTAAGGTTTGGACAACTTTTTCTACGGAAAAATATTCAAAAATTTTACAAACTTTTAAGAATTTCTATTTAGAATAAGTTAACTGGTAGTAAGTATGAAGTATAATTCTATACCTGACAGTAAATACCTTGAAGCCACAGTAATGTCCCTGATGAACATTTTTAAATGTTCACAATTTACAACTTTTTACCGAATTTCAAATTGCTTTCAGAAATACAATAAATTTTTACAAGCATTTTTTTAAATTGTTCACTTTTTTTAGAAATTTTTGAAACTTTTTTAAACTTTGAGGTTTGTCTGTCTTTGTTCAAGGTTTTTATGAACTTAACTAACCCAACAATCTAGTAATATAATATATAATATAGGAATATTTCTTAAATGTAATTCAAAATTTTTTAAATTAAAATAAATTATTTCTCAAGGATCTAAAGAATGTTCACTAAATATATTTGCATGTTTTTGAAAAATTATCATATGACCCATACAATATATTTGCTACAATATGCTTTCCAACGATTATAAGTCATTTACTGCGATGCAGTTTTTAAATTATTGAAATTGCACATTTTCTCACTGAAAAATATTTCTTATAACCGAACAAATATTTGTCAGTTGCAATTGTACATACATTACTTAGTGGATATTTATTAGAATTTAATATTTCATTTTTATACAGAATTAATTTAGTACAAAATACATATTTATGAATGTTATTTCAAATAGTTTGTAAATTGTTTACTTAATTGAATTAGCTTAATTAACATAAAGAAATTATTCACTTGAAAAATAATAAATGTATGGCCGGTAGGTGGCGACCCTATTTTCTCCGCAAGCAAGCGTTCAAAATTCATGTTGATTCGTATATAAGGAGCCGGAAGACGTTAGGAGTTTATGTAATTACATTGCAAATTGCGAGCGATATAGGTATATATGCGTTAGTGTAAGTATAATAATAATATATAAGCGTTGTTAAACATTATATGATAAACATATAAATAATGAAATAAATAAGTTATTATTGGAGTCAATCGAAATTGGAAAAGTCAAAATGCAATTGTATAAAAATCAAACAGTAAGCAAGAGAAAAAATGAGAATGCTATCAAATGCTTTAAAAATTCTTTTATTAAAATAATTTTATTTTGTATGTATTACAAAAAATACTAACTTATTGCAAGTAAATTATAGTTAATTTAGCTAAATATTTTTTTCTGAGTGCATCGTTAATCAATTATCTTTTAGGAAATATTTTTTAGAAAGAAAGAAGGGTAACTTAAATTAAATAAAAGTTTTGTGCAAATAAACAAATATTTACCACAATAATGAGTATAAAATTCACTAATTATTTTTACATATTAAATGCGTCTCTACTATCAAGGAAATTAAACTTGGATTTTAAATAAGATTATCTTAAAATAAAATTGGCCTTTTTTAATTTAGAAAATTGTTACTGAAATTTAATAAATATTGTAATGTAGATAACGGTTTTCATTTGTTCACTATCCATAGCAAATAACTGGTTACCTATGTATTAGTAAATATTTCTTATATTTCGCAAAATAGGTTATGTAAATTCTAGTAAATATTTTCTAAGTACAATTGTAATAAATGATTTACTAGAATAAAAAAAATTTTCTTAGTTTTACCAAATTTTTTTTTCAGTCTACACATAAAAACCCTACAAACATATTTTCCTACATGGAAAACTTCTGCACGGATATTTTCTACACCGATTTTTTATTATTTTACTACACTCCGAAGCTCTACACAATTACATAACCCATTGTTAGATTATTGTTACAACAATATGTTATACGCTTGTGTAGAGTTTTGGAGTGTAGTAAAATAATAGAAAATCTGTGTGAAATATCCGTGTTGGAAAATATGTTTGTGTAGGGTTTTTATGTGTACAGTTTGTCGGTGTCCAGAACATTATTTGAAAATATAGCTATATCTAATTCCTTTGTATAAATAATATTTTCTTAACGTTTACACGGAGAGAAATGTATAACCAAAAATTACTGTACTTTTCACTAATGGGGAACAAACTCGGCATATTCAGGAATTTTAGTATACATGCATAAATAATATTCTCTTAATGTTTACACGGAGAGAAATGTATAACTAAAAATTACTATACTTTTCACTAATCGTGGGACAAACTCGACATATGCAGGAATGTTGGTATACATGTATAAGAGTTTACTTTATATGTATCAAAAATTTTTACTATTTACTATGAAATATAGTAATTTCTATTGATACATTTCTCTCCGTGTAGAAACAGTGAAAAGATCACCGTATATTTTACGATAAAAATTGACGTACGCATGAAGTAATCATATCGTCGCTCCGTACGAAGACAAGCACAGTTCAAATTTTCCAACGAAATCTAGCACAACTCACGATTTGCCGCAAAGAGTAGCACGGTTCAGAAATGCCGCCAAGAGTAGCTCAACTCACGTATTCCCCGCGAAGACTAGCACAACTCGCGACTTATATTACTTAAAATGTGAGTATTTTCGTTTTTATTAGATTGTTGGGTTAGTTAAGTTCATAAAAACCTTGGACAAAGACAACAAACCTCGAAGTTTAAAAAAGTTTCAAAAATTTCTAAAAAAAGTGAACAATTTAAAAAAATGCTTGTAAAAAATTATTGTATTTGTGAAAGCAATTTGAAAATCAGTAATAAGTTGTAAATTGTGAACATTTAAAAATGTTCATAAGGGACATTTTCGCAAAAATCGGAATTTGAGTTGTGCTAATTTTCGTGGCAAATGCGCAAGTTGTGCTAGTCTTTGCGGGAAATTTTGAGTTGTGCTGGTCTTCGTAGGAGGCGACGATATATGCGCAAATCCACGACCGACAGTACACAACTCGGGTGCTGGTAGTTGAGAATTTCAACTTGAGGGCACACCTACCAGACTAATTTTTTTCGGTTCTTTAAACCTGTCCATGCGAGAAAATGCGCGCGTGCATCGCCGATCGCTTGCCAAACTTTTTTGCGGGGCAGTGAAAATTTTCTTTTGGGAATTTAACATTGAAGAAAATGAGAAAAAACTAGTCACGATTCAACTTCACCCACTTATAGTGTCTGAAAGCGTAATCCAAAAATGTGTTCTACCACGATCGAGGTATCTGAAGAGCTTTAATTTGAGGGCTTATGGGTTAAAAATGATTGTCTATAGATCAAAAGTTGTCTAGGCTTGAAAATAGTAAAAAAATCCCGAAGAGTAAAATTTTTTAGGAGAATCAGTGATTTTTCTCTCTTTTTTTAAATTCTTATAACTGTTGATCCGAGCGGTCAATTGTAATCATCCAGGGCTAAAATTAAAGCTCTTCTCTTCTACTTTAATTTTAAAATTTTGGATTAACATTTCAATTTTACTATCAGCTATATATGTGCTTATAAATTACGGACGTTTTTGACCATTTTCTTCGTTATATATAGAGCGGATCGTAAAATAAAAATGTTGATTTTTCATAACAAATTTTTCAAATGTTGATTGTTTCACAACGAAAGCGGAAGAAAAAAGCTACAATTTGGTGCCCGAATGGTTGAAATTGATCGCCGATTTTCGTAAAAATTCAAAAAATTGGTGATATTTTACCGTTTTCAATCCTAGATAACTTTTGACCTAGGCAACCATTTTTAACCCAGCAGCCCTCAAATTAATTATTTTGCTTCCTCCTAGAGGAAGCTTTGTAATAGTAAAATTCTGAGTTTCGTCAAAACCTCTAGAAAATACTTCTTGGTGTGTTAGAAGTTCAAAATTGTTACAAACAATTCAGCTATAAAGCATTTAAAAGAGAATAAAATTACCTACTTTTCCTCGTTTGGTTCTCGGATCGACCACTTTGTTCGGCAGATAAAATGAAAGAGGTAATTGCTTTTTTTAATTCATATCTCTAAACATCATACCCTCACGAAAAACGAACGTAAAAAGGCTTTATTGCACTTGAGAATTTGGACAAAAGTAGATATTTTATGTATTTTCGCTAAGTTCATTGCACAGCTTTCAAACCCCTATGGTTCTTAAAATATCAAGATTTTAATTGTTTTTTGAAAATTTTTGGATTCCTTATATCTCTAAAACAAATGAAGCTGAAGCTACCCGCCACACAGAACCCGCCGAACAGTGCCGTATATG
>QLSS01000148.1:15353-88133 GCA_024372645.1 Trichomalopsis sarcophagae | reverse complement strand
AAAATTTGGGGCCCCACCCCATATACGGCACTGTTCGGCGGGTTCTGCGTGGCGGGTAGCTTCAGCTTCATTAAAACAATGTAGTCAAATGCTTCAAAATTTTATTTGGTGATTTACCACGAAAAAAGCTATGTGCTGCTAAATTTTAAACGATTTTGTCGACCCGTTTTCAAGTAAAGAGCTAAAATGCAAAAATCGTTTTCTCGAAAATTGCGCGAGCGACCTATTGAATGAATAGCCTGTTGTTTTAATGGTTAGGTTGGTTAGGAACACATGTAAACATGCGTAAATTTCTGTGAAAAAAATTGACGGCAGCATTCGTATTCTATAATAAAAATACAGAGGAGTCTGCTAACTTTTGGACAATGATCCACCCAAACGCATCCCTTCTTAAAAAAGAGATACGAGAAAAGATAAACCGACTAAAACGAGATTTGATTGGCTGATTCTACGCGAGTGTAAGGTTTGTCGCCCGAGCAAAGCGAGGGGTGACCGATCACACGAGTGTAGAATCAATTTTCGAGTGCGCGTTGAACATTATTTTTCACAACTCAGGCATGAAATGAACCTCTTTTCACGCCAGAAAGTAGCGTAGAAAATCGTTCATTACAAGCATGTGCGAAAACGTTGGGACTCGAGTGGGGAAAAATGATGATAGTATAACAGTACATTTTAGGCATACTTTATCGATAACATATAACTCTAACTGCAAGAACCTTAGCGAAATTAAACGTATATGATCATTTACTTTGAGCATTCGTCAATTTTTATCATAAAATATACGGTGATCTTTTCACTGTCTGTACACGGAGAGAAATGTATCAGTAAAATGACTATATTTCATAGTAAAGAGGTGACCAACTCGTGTCATATTAAATTTCAGTATACAGTATAGTAAAATAATAATAAAGATCTGAGAAAAAGTGAAAATTCTGGCTTTTCAGGCATTTTTTCCTCATTTTCAACGATTTTTACCCTATTTTAAATTGCTCCCTACTTTTGATAGAATTGGTCGTTTTTAACGATTTAAAAAAAGTCAAGATCTCGGGCTCAGCTGTCCATTAATGCAGGAACAAACAATGTTCACTTGGCAAGGTAATGAATTACCCGGAACGCAGTAGATGCTATTTTTTGGCAATTAGTAATTGGCCCGTAATTTTGTGTTGGCATACGGTTTGGAGGTGGCACCCATGTTTTTTACATACTGTATATCCAAACGCATGTATAAAAAACTTGGTCCGGTGAGTGTCCCCTCAAGAATGCTTGACCTTCATTTTTCGACCGTAGAGTGTCCGAATTCTCGTAGAATGACTCATATGTATATGTATATCTGCATACAGATCCTCCTCCATGTCTGCAGACATAAAGATGTGCTGTCGAATGCGCTTCAAGTGGCTTCTACAGGTGCTAAAGAGTTCGCAACTCGCTGCTGCGGATGATTAAATTTCCCGAGGAAAGTGCCCGCGCCGTGCTGACGTTTTAGGATGCGTTTCGCGGAGGAAAATGATCAGATGCGCGTAGTGAGGTGTAAAAAATTGTTTACCATTTATGCAGATTTCGAGTCATAAAGCGTGACGGTTTTACGCCAAAAGAAACTTTTTCAATACACCAATCGGTGATATAAGTTGGATGCAGCGCTCATTATCGCGCGCCTAGATTCACATTTCGTTCATTTCGCGGAAACAGTATTCTTTCAGTTTCAACGACCCGCTATAAGTTATGCAGAGTTCATTCTTCTGTTCCACACCTTGTTTCCGCGCGCGAGCCGTTTTCTTCATTCCCATGCAAACAAATGTCCGTCTTTTGTTCGGCGCGTTCACACAGACTGCATTTGGGGAGACAAGGGACTGTAACAACTCTGAAATGAGATGTTGGAAGAATACACTCGAAGCAGAGACGTAAGGTGATAATGTGCAGTAATTGAATGCGCGGGCTCGAGGTCAGCCGTCGATCTCTCAACGCACGCTCAGAGCTGCTGCGCGTATCTTTTCGACTCTCCTTACGTGCGACGAACGCGCTTTCTTTTGAAGAAATTATCGACCGGCTGTCACGTTTAAGAAGTTTGATATGGCGTTGTACTTATAGATCATTTCACCGGAACACCACCGATATGCATGAAGGAAGTACGCGTGTCGCTGACAAACAAAAGGAGAATGGCGCAATCCTCGAATTTTTTCCGCTACTGGAACAGCGCTATCTCAAATTTCTCGGAAACGCGCGAGCGCAACTTAGCTGCTTTTGCTCATGCTCGAATTTGTCCCCGTCGCGGCCGCTAGATCCGTGACTTGTCGCGTTACCTTTGTACCTCGCTGTCCGTCGCGACGACGACTTATTTTTTCTCTCTCTTCCGATAAATCACGACAGATTTGGCGAACGCGGAAGTTGCTGTATAATTATTGCTCAACGACGAGGATTCGTCACGCGCCTCTGCCACGCTGTAGTGATCTAATCTCGCGCGCGTCCTCAAAACGCGCGGGCGTCGGTGGCGACGGCGCGTGGGATGTCGCACTCTCAAAGAAAGGAGGAAGTCTCTCGGCGACTGCGAGGTGCCACTCCCCTGCGATACCGCGCATTCTGAAGCTTCTTGTCGCGCGAAAATCATGACTTTATTATCGATTCAGGCAGCTTGAATGACCATTAATTAAGCTTTCCTAGCATTAACAGCTTGCGAAAAAGACCCGATGGCTAATTTTTGGAGCGCATCACAGCGTATGTGTGTGTAACGGGTTCGGCACTAGCATCCTGAAATCGCGCAGCGTCAACGCGACGATAAAGTAACTGATCATCACTACGCTCATGCGATACTCTGTGCTGCGGCGAAGAAGGAGCAGCTAGACGCCCGCGAGCTATTAATGGAGAACAGCTGCTACGCGTTATTGCAGTGATAAATTAATAAACCAATGACTTCGTGTATACCGTCCATTCTTCTATTCTTTTCTCAAGACGCTACAATGACCATAATATATTCTTAAAAACGTGTATTTTTACTGCGTCCACGTGACTCTGGTGCTTCTATGGATCTTATTTTTTCTTAATGCTTTTACTTTATTAGAGCTCAAAGCAAAATTGGTATATTTTCCCTTTTTTATTTTCAATTTATTTGAAGTCTTCTACAGAAGCATGTCAATTCAACGAATAAATTTATTTTCAAACCCCTTCAGTGAGCAAGAAACCACAAGCATAATGATAAAAGAAAAAGAAAGGAATTTCATAATTGAATTCGAGAAAAAATTGTACTCGCGGAACTTTGCATTTTTTGCATGGCTTTCGCCGATGCATCAACATTTGAATTTTCAAAATTATATATTATTTCAAGCGCGCCCTGTATTATCTCACGATGGCAAAATCTCTGATGATTGATTTTTCTGTTTGTAGATGAAAGAGATGCCATACAGAAGAAAACTTTCACAAAATGGGTGAACAAACACTTGAAGAAGGTAAGCGTCTCCACTTAGCGTACATCCATAAGTAGTCATCTTGATAGCTCGGAAATATCGTTCGCTTATTAAAAAAGAAGATCGCACGCCTAGCGGATTCCATCTTTCTGCAGAGAGGGCAAGAGTCCGAAAAAAAGATATTAATATGCTGCACACGCGGTACGACAGTCGCATCGCACGTCGATAGAGCGGACGTCAGAAGCTGCAGCGGCGACGGCGAATTAGCATACTGCATGCGTTTCTCCGGGTAAACAAGATGCAGCGCGTGCCGTCCCCGATGATTGCCCGTGTCACAGACGCACACACGTCTGCAACGCGAGCTGCGAGACGAGTCAGCGATAAGAGTCCGCAGAGTCGTACTACGATGCATAGCATGCGCTTGCATCGTAGACGTTAGCTCAGTGGTTAGAGCTCCCGCTTGTTAATCTCGGGGTCCGCGGTTTAAGTCCGCGTCTACTCTTTTTCGCTTTCCGACTCGTCTCCTCTCCGTCCGTTACACCCGCATGCGTCGGACATAGTGACGTCGTGCAGCGTGTTTACTCAAGTTTTTTCTTCCTGCATAAGCGCGAAATGCAGGTTAGAGGGCCGCGTGTGCGCAGCGACTCTGCCAGACTGCAGATACATCAGAAGCGATTCGTATTCAAGGAGAGCGGCCGCCTTCCGAGGGTGTAAAAATAGCCGAGCCGGGGGAAAAGAGAATGAAACGCCACCTCGTGGGTCTCCTTTGCCTCGGCGCGCCCGTCTATTACGGCTTGCGCTTCTCGCTTTCATTCGTCGTCCTCACTTGCGCACGCGATGCTAATTTCGCCGGAGATTTCGCCGAGACGTTCTGAAAAACGCCGCGTATCCGTTTAGTCAGCCTTTTGACGAGGAAGCAGTCAAAATCGCAACGGCTGGACGAAACGCACCTGCCACGGTTTCCTATGTACACGTATGTGTGTGCGCGCAATTCTTTCGGATGCGACACGCTCCACAGCCAGGAACAATGCGGCCGCACCAGGCTACGGACCGCGGGCAAGTCAACCTTGCGACACTCGAGCCGCTCTCTCTCTCTCTCTCTCTCTCTCTCTCTCTCTCTCTCTCTCTCTCTCTCTCTCACTCCCTCACTCTTTCTCGCCTTCACCCTGACGGCGTCATCTTACTCTCGGTTCCTCGCGCCTGTGCCCAAGACTCATGCGACTGCCAAGGCCGCGCGCGCGCGCGACCTCTGCTGTTACGTGTCTGCACGTTATCCTCTCGGTTGGTCGGTTCACTTTGCAGTCGGTGGCAGACTTCGAGAGATCGATACCGCAGGCCAGTCATCAACTGCGATGATCGCAGCTACTTATATAGGCGCGTTGCGCCCGATCGAGGATTCAGGGCGCGTCCGCGCATTAATCTCCCGCTCGCGTCGATTTGCAAATTACACAGGAGCGCGCTCTGGCTACCTTCTCCGGCCTTGTATACACTGAGAAAAATGATCTGATAAAAGTTATTATAAGTTCAGGAAAAATTACTGTACCACATGGTAAAGGCGGGATATACTTGCATTATATTAAATTTTACTATAGGCTTAATCCTTCTGTTCTTTTTATATTGTTTCGTATTTTATGTTGAATCTTTCTTAAAAGACCGCTGTCAATTCTTTGGCACGTACGCTGGTAGAAATGTCAACGGTTCAATGACTTAGCAATGGCTTATTTAACCAATAACGCCAATGAACCGCTTAGAAAACCGATAAATAACCGCTTAGTGTAATAGAAGCTTATGCACAGCTCCTTGCAGTTAATTTGCTTACATTCAGTTGACTAGCCATACGTATACGATTGTCAGTTTAAAACTTTTATTAATGAATATAAATTGACCTATATGATTGATTATAATTGAAAAAAGGTTAGGAAATGCAAAGGACATGTAGCAAATTGTAGATAATATATTGAAGTTGTATCTAGATAGGTTAAGAGGTTAGGATAATCACCAGCTAAATGAATCAATTAAATTTTATTAATATTTCAATTTTTTACATATAATATAGTCCTATTCTACTATCTGAAAAAGGTTTGTATGATACTCATGCACTGCACTTCATTTCACTTGACCGTACCAAGTCATGAACTGTTATTTCATAAATAGTTCAAAATGCCTTGATCAACAAGACTAAACTAAAAAAGAACCCATTCAAACATTCATTGTGGTTTTGGGTACATAAGATAAGAATTTCACATTTTTCTTGGCATCTGTGATTTTTGACCAAAATCTCAAACTAGTCAATTAAAGTAATAATACAATAAAGATTGCTTGAACTTATTAATCAGCTCTTGGCATTTTAAAATGAGTGCACATCAATAACCTTTATTGTGTTATTATTTTAATTGACTGGTTTGAGATTTTGGTCAAAAATCACAGATGCCAAGAAAAATGTGAAATTCTTATCTTATGTACTCGAAACCACAATAAATACTTGAATGGGTTCTTATTTAGTTTAGTCTTGCTGAACAAGGCATTTTGCACTATTTAGTTTGCTAATACAATTTCTATTTATTTTATTTGATCAGACGGCATGACATTATGAAATAACAGTTCATGACTTGGTACGGTCAAGTGAAATGAAATGCAGTGCATGCGTATCATACAAACCTTTTTCAGATAGTAGAATAGGACTATATAATATGTAAAAAATTGAAATATTAATAAAATTTAATTGATTCATTTAGCTAGTGATTATCCTAACCTCGTAACCTCAAATTAGGCTCCGGCAGACATCTTGGAAACTTAGCGGTTCCTAAGCCACATTTTTTGTTAAATTTTAGCTTGTCAACCGTTAAAACAGTTAGCTAAGTCTAAAGGTCTTGGCAAATTCGAACCGTTAATTTTCTATCAGGGTAGCTTTCTTCAACATTGTGTATTGCTTTAATATGTTTTTGCTTCCTTCTTAAGCAAGGCTTGTAGTAGTAATTTTTGGAGTTTATGATTTTTTAATAAAGTTATTGGAAACGTTGATAAAAGTAAATTGCTCAAGGGGATGTCGTCGCTAAAAACACTGTTTTTCTATTATATGTAACTTTTAAAACAAAGCTTGTAATGAAAAACCAAGCTTGAGCGCTCTGGTGTTAGGTTTAATAAATCATTCTACCAAGGGAAATTTCGATCGGACGTTTACTTTTTCCAAAATCTTGGAAATACGAACATATGTTTATGCGTACTTACGCGATTACAGCGTCAACCTAAAAATCTAATTTTATATAAAACTTTTTAAATAAAGCTTGCAATGAAAAACTGAGTCTGCAGCGCCATAGTGTTGAGTTTAGTCAATCGTTTTACCGAAGGATATTTCGATCGGGCTTTTTGTTTTTCTACAAGTTTGGAAATACAAAATACCCCGTGGTGGATTTGCGAAGCTTTAGCGACAACATCCGCTGAATATGTACCTGAAAAAAAATAAAATACCTATCTTTTGATTATGTAAATGTATGATCGCATGTGTATAGTTCGAAATAATTTTATCCATCAAACGAAAAAGTACAAAAGCTTCATAGAATTATATATGAATATAAAAACAATTCTGATATATTTGTCCTGGAACTCCGGGATGGCAGTTGAGTGCGCTTTTTTTATAAATAATTCTTTATTGAGCTTTATGCATTCATTACATATTGGTTAAAGAATAAAAAACTACATTTCATTTCTTTCCTTTACACATGCAGCATGGTCCCATAGGGACTCTCGCTGCCCTTACATCAGTAATTAACTAAAGTTTACTTGACTACTTACTTTGACTCATTACATGAGCTTGCGCTAGAAAAATACAGTAAAAAACTGGCCTAACTATAGTAGCAGTCGAGTTCGCTGACCACTTACCCAAACAAAACTGTTCTGTACCAAATTTCAGATTAGCTCTATAGGAATTTTTACTATGTTCATATTAAAAATTACTGTTAACGTAGTAAAAATATTCAGAATGCAAGTATATCCCGCCATTACTAGGCATTATAGTGATATTTGCTATTGCATCATTTTCATTAGTGTACGAAAATAAAATGACATACACGAAAATAGTGACCAATACTAAACACTGTAGTGTGAGAAAAGAAGGAAAAAGGGGGCAAATAATGCTCGCACTCGCGGAGAGGAGATATCGCACATTGCCCCTATACTCCGATGCCTCTCGAGGAGACCAGTACGATGACCGCTGCAGGCGTGGCCCTGCGCGCACCCTCCTTTGCATATATGAGACTCGCAAGCATGAGACCGACCGGTAGAGCCTGGGTTACGTCTTTCTTTTCTTCATTCCGGCCAACTTGCTTCTTCCCCCTTGCTTCCTTTCTCTTGGCCGGAAAAGCTGCCGAGCCGACTGTTTGTTCAAGGGCGCGGCTACTGATACTAACTGACTCTCTCTCTCTCTCTCTTTCTCTCTTTCTCTCTCTCTCTCGCGATAGTTGAATTCCCTTCGTACAGGCTGCGTCATAGCAGTGACTTGAGCTCGAAAAAGCGTGTGACGTGTGTACAAAATATACCACGGAGTCGCGAGATCCTCTTACAGTTGCAGCACACTGAGGCACTAGCAAGTCGTTAAAACGAAATTCGAAGGAGCTTGATCGTGAAAGTCGCGCGCTCACGTGGGCGAGGCAAGCATTATTTTCAGTCCGTTTAAAAGCGGTGACCAGCTCTCATTCATAGGTGCAGAGTCCCGAGAGGAGACGCGCTTCTTCGATCATGAGACTGTCATACAGCGTATGCCTTCGATGCGCCTCTTGTACGGTCTCATTTTACGCCTTTCATCATCGAAAAAGAGGCAGCATCTTCGATTTAAAGCTGAGCAATGAGTATACCGACTCTTGCTTCGAATACATATCAGTGTTGCTGTAGCATACATGCAGAGGCGCCTTGGTCCTTGAGATCACGCAGATATTATTATATTGTAGAACAAATTGCCCCATCGATCGGTATTCTCGTTTTCTGCTTTACTTAGTCGTGCGTCCTAATATCATTAAAGTTATTTACTGACTCGAGGAAGCGGGTAAAAAATTAGCCAACAATACCCGCTCAACGACTGTGCGCATAATAAATGTAGACTATGAAAAAAGGCTCGTTTCACGCGCTTTTCTCACACGCGTACTGCAGCGCTGGCGGCGCCTATAACTTGCTGACTCCTATATATGTGATTTAGTTAGCAATAGAGTAGCTTCCGGCAGTGATTTGCTCGCGAATTTTATAAAGGAGCTCATGTGTATCTTTAAGGATCGAACATTAGATTTATTCATTGCGACGTTGTATTGCACAAGATGCGTGCGGCTGCATAGAAGGCAGAATCTTTTTTGGAATACATCAGGATAATGAGGAATGCAAGGCACGCGTTAAGAAAAAATAAATATTACCAAAGCATTCCTCTCGTCTACCTCGACTGGATATTTTTCTAAAACGATTAAGTACAGTTTTCCGAACAATTTCGCGTTTCAGCTGCCAGAATGGTCCTGCATTGAGATTTTGATTTCTTCTCAACTAAAAGAGGAGCGGAGCCCTTTGAGCAGTTAGAACGAAAAGGTTATGTGCGTGAAGCCGCAGCTCGAGGTTTGCCTACGTCGACGATATCTCACGAGCACTTTTGAGAAAGTCCTTTTTCCGCAGCCGCCCTTTCGCGCTCTCACGGACACGTAACACACGTAACGCGCGCGGTGGCTCCTCAAGTCTCTATATACTCGTCGAGTCACTTTGTCGGCCGCTCGTACATCAGCGACTTTTGTCGGGGAGGAAGCCAGCCTCACGCATGAAGGATATAATGCATACCAACCTACCTGTGCCCCTGCACCCATACGTATATCGGAATACGGGCTGCCAGTCCCGTATCGTTGCTCGCGCAGCTCTATGGCAAACAGTCGCTTATACGCGGTGTGCATCACCCGAACTGCCATTCACGATTGGCGACGGGAGAATCGGAAGCCATATCTCTAAATATTCAAGAATGATTTTTTCACTCTATAAAGAAGTGATCTCTTAATTGAAAGAAGTGATATCACTCAGGTTTGAGTCATAACATGATTCAAATCACTCTTATAGAGTGATTTTTTATTATTCTAACTATAGAGTCATAAAACGACTCAAAGTAATCGAGTGAAAATTTTCTTGGTTTGAATCACTCGATGTTGGAGTGATGTCGCACTGAGGATAACGCAAATTTAAAAAGTATAAATTTACTTATCCAATAATCAAATGTTTAGTTACATTATGCAAGTATTGCTAATTTTATTTATTGATTATTGTTCATACATTATTAACTTTAGTTAATATGTTAGGTAGTACATATATTCGATCCGAAAGTCTGTACACCTAAGTCTTGTTTGGATAAGTGGTTAGTGTACTCGACTGTCATGCTCAAGGTCCGGGTTCATATTGGAAATTTTGAAAGCAACGTATCTAATAATGTCACAATCACTAACTTCAATATAGCAAACCCAGCGCATAACCCTTCCCAACCAGATGACACTCTTTTCTTCACTAACACCTATAAAATCCAATTAATTTTCAAATATTTGCCAAACAAAACATCTCCTGGTCTCGATAATATCCCTCCTATCGTACTAAAACATCTCCCTGTCAAAATTATCAAAGACTACACTGTACTCTTCAATAATTGCCTAAATAATAAATTTTACCCTGACGAATGGAAAAAAGCTAAAGTCCTCCCGATACTTAAAGGTAAACCCGATGACGAGGCCATTCACACATTCAAAGCATACACAGAATATCAACTCTCTACTATTCACGCGCTGCATAAAGTCACTATTAACGATATCAACACGCATCTCCATAGCGGCCTCGTCGTCGGTGCCTTGCCTCGTTGATCTTGAAAACGCCTTTGATTCGGTCCGGATATTCGGCTTGCTTTCTATTCTGTCGGAACTGAATTTCCCTATTGACCGTATCCAACTAACTTGGCACATGATAATAAATTGCAAATTCGTGACCTACAATGGTAATAAAATTTCCAGTTTTCTTTTCGATATAATTGAAGGCCTTATGCAAGGCACCGTTAACTCACCAGAACTCTTTAACATTTTGACATATAACATCCCTATGCTATTCGGACTCAATAAAGATAACATGCACTCGGTAGCTTTTGCGGATGATTTCATCATTCTTGTTACCGCTCGCTCCTCTTGATTTTTTATTCTCAAATTATTGTAGGCTTGTTCTACCTTGTAGGGAGCGAAAATGGATTAATTTATACATGTATTATGACCAGGGACTCTTGCTCTACAATTTATCTGACGCTCGGAAAAATCTATTTTCGGTCCACTTTATAGGCGCCGAAAATGGTCTTTTTTATGCATGTGTTATAAAAAACTATTTCTACCTCATTACCGACAAATGAAATTCTTCAAAAATATTCCACTGTCCTTCCTACTCACGATATAAAAAAAAATTATAAAATCAATAAAAAATACTGGTGGCTCGCAGACGACGCCGAGTGATTAGACAAAGTATAAGACGTCGCCAATATAGGATACCACTTAGCAACTAATTCACTGTTTCCCAGCTTTAATAGAGCATATATCTACATCTTAGTACTATTGTATCGAGCTATTGAACTTTGTCATGATTCAGCGTTACTCTTTAGTTTTATTACTCCGACAACTTAACTAATTAAGTAAAGATTTTTCAGAAAATTCCGTACTCTTCCTTTTTCTCTTATTTAAGATAATGCTCTCTAGGTTTTTTTATTCTTTTTTTACTACCACACACACATTGTTACGTAGATTAGCACCATTGGCGGATTTGTCAGCGCTTACCACTTTTTTTATTTAACGTTTATAACTAGTTATCACACATAATGTATAAGTACGAGATGCCCCTCAGAGGGCCATGTAACTTAATTTACTACCGATGAGCTCCAGGTTTTTGTTGATGCATGATTTGCACCTGCAAATTTGTATCTTACTGTATAATCTAAGCAAATAAAAGTCTTTATAAAAAAAAGGTTCAAGTCCCGTCGCCCTCAAAACATTTTAATTTACTTAGTTCTCTACTAAATCAGAAATTAGGTAAAATAATGTAAATACACGAGTAATAAATTAATAATAATACGAACCATAAATTAATGAGTCAACAAATAATAAATCCAAATTAATTTTATTTCTAATCATTTTTAATTATTTTTAGGTTAGGTTTGTAGTATTAGTAAAAATATCATATCACTCATAGGTTTGAGTGATATGAATCACTCCTGAAAAAAGTTACTTCTCACTCTATTCGGACTGGCTCAATTTTTTCTACCCAAAAGAGCGATATTTGACTATATAAGAGTGATTTTTAACGTTTGAACATTAACGGAGGCAGTGTGACCTACATTTGAATACGGTCACAGAAACTTTGATTTCCGTGCGCTCCTCGCCGCTCTTACTCTCTCTCTCTCTAAATTCCAAAAGTGACTTTTTCACTCTAAAAAGAAGTGATCAGTAAGATCACTGAAGTTTGAGTCATAACATGATTCAAATCACTCATATAGAGTGATTTTCTATCACTCTAGCTATAGAGTCATAAAAATGACTCAAAGTAATCGAGTGATAAAATTTTCCTTCTCTGAATCACTCGATACTGGAGTGATGTCGCACGGAAAATAATATTAACTTATCTAATAATCAGATGTTTAGTTACATTATGCAAGTATTGCTGATTTTATTTATTAATTATTGTTCATATATTATTAACTTTAGTTAATATGTAAAGTAGTTGATGTATTCGATCCGAAAGTCTGTGTACACATGAGTCCTGTTTGTATGAGTACTCCACTGTCATCCCGTCGCCGTCAAAAAATTTTAATGTTCTTAATTCTCTATACTAAATCAATACATTAGGTAATAATAATATAAATACATGAATAATAAATTAATAATAATACGAACAATAAATTAAATAATGAATCTAAAATATAATAGTATAGTAAAAATAATTAAATTTTTGAAAATTTATCTTTTTTCAAAGTTACTCGCAGCGTGATGATAAACATACGTGTTTAATTATTTTTAGGTTAGGTTTGTAGTATTAGTAGAAATATCACGTCACTCAAGGATTTGAGTGACATGAATCACTCTTGAAGAAAGTTACTTTTCACTCTATTCCGACTGGCTCTGTTTTATGTGCCCAAAAGAGTGATATTTGACTCTATTAGAGTGATTTTTCACTCTTGTACGTTTAGAGAGATATATTATTAATCACGCCACGCTCATCCATGAGGGCGCTCGCTTATTTTTCTCGCCTTTTTTTTGCTTGTTTCGTGATATATTCAACGTGACGAGTTCCACATGCGGTTCCGCTGCGTGTCCTTGCCTGATTACAATAATTACGTAATATATCGCAAAACAATCCAAATCATGAGCTTTCACCGAGGGCTCAAAATTCCTGCTGTAAAAAGTGGTTGCCTTAAATACAGCGGTGAGCTTCCTGGTGCGGCACTTTCTCCCTTGCCGCGGAAATAGCTACATCGAGCGCTACGGCGCTCTTGTTATATGTAATGCAGAGCTGGTCCGAAAGCGTGAAGAGCAGCGTGGTTCCGCGCCGAGCGAAAGCGAAACTAGTGACTGCCGCGTGAGAGCAGACGATAAACTCGAGCGTAATCCGTTACAATGTTCCATTGTAATGGAAGCGGGCGAACGCGGCTCAAGCAGGGTCAAGGTGCGGCTGGCAGCCTAACTTACGTAAGTCCACTTTACTTTCCGCTAGCGGGGAATGCAGGAGTTGCGTTGAGTCGTCATCGGTTATTGATTATATCCCTATTATTGCGCAAGGAGACGGATGATTTCTCAATCTTCCGACTGCAATGCTGCGCCTGCTTTCCCACGACTTTCTTCAGAAGCGGAGTAGGTATATATAACTGTATGTCGACTTCGACCATTATATAGCTATTCAGGCAGCGTATGTACCATTCTACTCTCATCGCATCGCGGGTTTATTCGAATTTCCTTAAGCCAACTGAGATGATTCGGTGGCAACTCGGCGTTTCGAGACGCCCACATGGCTAGCCGGCCGTGCAAGTCTGTGGCTTTATTCGGACAGCTTCTCACTCGCCCACCCTCCTTCTGTCACTGCTGCAAGCATTAGCGGTTCGATAATAGTTTTCTGAAATTTCGCCATCGAAACGTGCGTGCAAAGCTGCGCCTTGGCGGCGCAAGTATATGGCTGTGCGATCTTCTTTGCAGTTGATTGTGGTTATTCCGAGGTATTTTTCCAATAGAAATTCCGAACTCGATGATTCCTCTAGCGACTAGTTATTAATAATAAGATAGTCAAGTGACATACAGCGCAATACATCATCATGTCGTCAGGTGTATGTACCTTATTGTACCCATGTAACTCACTGCTTTCCATATTCACATAACAGACAACAACATATATTAAGCAAAACTAACCCTATGATTCTTAACTTTTCATGCTTCTCCGCAGCACTGGAAGTACGTCAAGGTATGCATCACCATTTTCGACAATATTTTTAACTACATACTATATAAGTGTTTGTTTGGTTCGTACTCATTCATTCATTAATCTTGTGATCACAACTACAGTACATTTCGACGCCATTATTTACGAAACGATATTATACGTATACTTAACACAACGGGATCGGATTAATTTTCTATATGCAGAGGATAAGTGGACATGGAAGCAGCTGTGCGTGCGTGTGTGCATGTGTAAGGCATAAGCAAGGCTAATTTGTCTCCTCGGAGCAAATGCATTCTTTATTACGCTTCTATGATTTGAATTGCGATCTAAAAAAGTACGGATCTTAGAACCGGTCTGACTTACTGTTCGCTCGCGTAACCAAGATCTCTAAAATTCTTCGAAAAGCGTGAAAGTATCACCCACAATGTACGAGGTTTCTAATCTTAATTAAATTCGCTATAATTCAATTTAATTGATTCGCAAGAAAGGCGACTAATTTTTTAACTTTTTTTAACTTTTTTCACTTTTTCCGGTGCACTTTATGATTGGCGACCTACTTCTGATCTTCTGACCAAACTTCGGATCAAACGCACGAACGAGTTTCATTATGACTATTTTTTTTTGTCTCTGCTCACTGTCGTAAATACCTACGTGCATTCGTGCATCTGCCGTCTGCTAATAATTCATCGAGTCCCTTTGTTTCATATAATCCGGTGATGGTGATTTCTTGGCTTTCTTTCCAGACATACACGTGCCTGCACGTGTGCGTAGTCGTCAACAATCAGCCGTGCTGCTCTCCCCCCGTAAGTTGTCTACAATCTACGGACTCTTCCTGTCTGTATATCGTTCGTCCGTTCGTTGCCGCATGTGTATTGTGTATATCTGCAGCCGTACATGCATCTCTCTCTCTCTCTCTCTCTCTCTCTCTATCTCTCTCTCTCTCTATCTCTCTCTCTCTCTCTCTCTCTCTCTCTCTCTCTCTCTCTCTTGTTGCCAATACCTATTCAACTCTTGCATGCGCCACCGAAGGTAATTGTTTATACATCCCTCGCATGCGTGTATATTCTGCTATCCTTGTACATCTATTGATTATAAACCTATTTCTCTACGTATAATAATCCTTCCCTTATAAATTCGATGAGAGCACAGTTTAGAAATGCCGCCAAGAGTAGCACAACTCGCGACTTATATTACTTAAAATGTGAGTATTTTACGTTTTTATTGGATTAATGGGTTAGTTAAGTTCATGAAAACCTTGGACAAAGACAGACAAATCTCAAAGTTTTAAAAGGTTTCGGAAATTTATAAAAAAAAGTGAACAATTTAAAAAATGCTCGTAAAAAATTATTGTATTTGTGAAAACAATTTTAAATTCGGTAAAAAGTTGTAAATCGTGAACATTTAAGGGACATTTTTGCAATAATCGGGAAATTTTTATAGAAATTTGTTGTTTAAAGTTTGAGTTGTGTAATTTTCGCGGCAAATGCGCGAGTTGTGCTACTCTTCATAAGGAGCGACGATATAATAATGCTCGCATATATAATATACTTACAGCTTTATTCTATGCACGATGTGTAATTTAATTAGGCTCATCATACGTGTGGTTGCGACGAGTGCCAAGCAAATGTTTTCCTCCCAAGCTAGGGAACGCAGAATGTATACCGTAATAGTAAATCCGTGATACAATGATGTTCAAGCGTTATTCAGAATTTACACATGCAATTTTGGCGCCCGTCTCTCTTTTTTGCTTACTCAAGAATGCTGCGAGTGGCAAGTTTTAACGCGACTATACGTTATGCGTCTAGACCTAGCTACTGAAGTAGATTTGCTTCCTCTATTATGTGGTTTACTCTGCATTATATGTATTCGCACGCATGGAGAAAAAATTCTGGTAAAAATTATCGCGTATAATGTGAGACTACTGCTTGCTTAAATAATTAAAAATAATATCAGGAAAATAATATTTTTCAGTAAAAGATAATGCTGTCTTCATATCGTCGGTACTTACGAAGAGTAGTACATGTCAGATCTCGCACCGAAGATTAGTACATTCGGTTTTTCACCGTGAAGACTAGCACTTTTCACTTTTTGTCGCGAAGAGTAGTTCATTTCACTCGTTTGCCGCGAAGTCTAGCACTTTTCACCAAAACACTTGCGGTTTCTGAGCTTTTTGCTTGAACATAATTGATGATATTTATGGACGCCAAAGTGGTACATAGTAACATTCACATGCAAAGAGACGGCTAGTACAAAAATTATTAAATTATCATAAGTTTTTCTCATACTACAAAGAGCATTAGTTTGAGCCGTGAAACTACTCTTCGCGGCGAAAGCGACAAGTGCTAGTCTTCGCGGCAAACAACGAAACGTACTAGTCTTCGACGCGAGTTCTGAAATCTACTACTCTCCGTAGGGACCGACGATATATAATTATTTGCATACATTATGATACTAGATTTGTTCGTGTGCATGTGTACAGCTTTATCATCTATATAGTAATCTATTTGCCAGAAATTTTAATTCGTGCATTATACATATGTAAGTGTGTGCGTGCGTGTGTAATGTAGTATTGCTCAGCGCGCGCGCTTGTTGCTGCTATACGCACAATCAAATGAGTGAAAAATACTATGGTATCGAGCACATTAATAAAAAAATATCTTTCGTGTTTCAGGCGAGCAGACATGTCGGCGACTTGTTCCAGGACCTCAGGGATGGACACAACCTCATATCCCTTCTGGAAGTGCTCTCTGGCGAGCATCTCGTAAGTCCACAGCTACTCATATCATTATCTTTTTTTCCACATTTTCTTGCCATCAACCAGCTCTACGTGCTTCTGGCCTATATAAGTAGAAGCTTATTGGACCAGTGACTATCATACTTTCATTTCTAGATATTTCTTAAAGTAATTTATGTTTTCAAAATAAAATTTATTTGAAAAATTGACCGCGCATATCAATGACTCGTTTGCCTTTAAATGCTAACACATATATCTATGGGTACATTATAAGCAATTACAAGTATAGAGAGACTAGGAATTTACTTGATATGCAAAAAAAAATATCAATGCAAAGTATAGTTTTTTTTTTAAAAGCAAATTTTAAAAAAAGCTCATTTTTGTAGCCACACATTTTCCAAAATAATTTCAAATATGTCGTCGCTCCCTGCGATGATTGGCACAATTAAATTTTTCTGGCGAGAGCTAGAATTCGCCTCGAAGTCTAGCACAGCTCAGAAATAAAATTAAGCCACGATTTGGGCACTAAACAGTGTTTCCGTAACTCTGAGTTGCGCTAGTCTTCCCAGCGCTAAAAGAACCATATTGCGCAATGTTTAATAAGGATTTGGGCTGTCACTATGATACGAGTTGAGTTGAGGGATATCAGTTAAAGATCTTGTATAAGAAACGTTCTATACAAATAAAATTGCGCGAGTATAGATATTCCTGCCGGCATGTATCCCCCCTCCGCACGAAGACTAGCACAGTTCAAGTTTCCCGTCAAGAGTAGCATTTGCACAAATCGTGCAATTCTCGCGAAGGGTAGCGCAACTCCGATTAGCCAAATCGTGGGTTGATTGCCGAATTGTGCTACTCTGAGCGGCAAATTTCGAGCTGTACTACTTTCCGTATATGGAGCGACGATATAATATTTACCTTTAATATACATACACACACACACACATATGTTATCATTATTCTGTCGTCTATTCATTGTCATTCGTTATATTTTTTTTAGCCGAGGGAAACGTCTGGGAGTATGCGCTTTCACATGTTGGATAACGTGAGGATAGCGCTAAGATTTTTACAATGCAAGAACATCAAGCTCGTTAATATTCAAGCAGAGGACATTGTTGACGGCAATCCTAAGCTAACACTTGGTCTCATATGGACCATCATCCTTCATTTCCAGGTATGCTTTTTTGCTCTACATTTATAGTTATACATTATTAGTACTTTGCTATTAGTGAGAACCATACTTTCCGAATGCTTCGTCACCGGATGTGTCATAAACTTTTGTTAAGATTACTTACTAGACAATTTTTAACTTTCGAATTGCAGCTGCAACAAATATTTACATTCAAAAGCTTTTTCGTAACCGTTAATTGATTACGTAGACGCATTAGAACATATATCTATTCAGTTTCTCTTGTAAACGGATCATTCGCAGGTCAAGTTACATTTGAATTCTGTTATATTTCTGATGAGCAGATTTTGTTTATTCCTGAATTTAAGAATAAGACGAGCTTTATACACTGCTTCAATATCCTACTTTTTTTCGCGGAATAATACGATGAGGCTGTACGTTAGATGGTTGCATAGTCACAGCACTGGGGGCCATTCAGTTAAGAGTACGGGGAAGACGACAGCAGAGTTCGGCTTTTGCATGAGCCACACAGTGAGAATACAAATTGGTACACGGAACCGCGTTCGCTTTAAATTCTACAGCTTGCTCGCGCCTCCTTGGCGTGGCATGTTTTTACTCCTGCAGTCCCTTGACCGTTTCCAGACGAAATACCACTCGAGGACTACGGCATGCTAAAATGTTTTGTCTACCGCGACAAGCACTTTCCCCATTATCTACTTACTGCTACTTCAATCTTCTCTATTTGGACGCATTCATAAAGAGACCTATTTTACTTACACTCATTCTAACAAAATTTCAAATTGTGAACTTCTTTGTCTTTTCTTCGCTTTACAAGCTACATATACATGCGTTCATAAAGTATTGCAACCCAACTAAAAATACCCCAAGTATAAGATGCAAGATTGAATAAATGTTTCGCATCATAATTAGTCAAGTCTGCTAATCAACCTTGCTTCGACATTTTATATCTGTCATTTCATTTATATTATAATATTTATAATATTTATCATTTGAAAGTGAAACCCAGGTATAAACGTTCACGATTATTGTTCGCGAATCATCGTCATGTTAATGTGAATCATAATACTGACAAATCATAGTACAGATTCTTTCGACATATTCGAGAACGCTTTAATTTCAATTAACACAAAAAAATAACAAGTATATTATTAATTTCTACTAGGATCTTATATATTGGCTAAAACTTTCAGCTCATTGAGATCTTAAAGCATTATATTGTAATAATTCTTTAAGAAAAAAAAAGTGCCATAACATTTTTTTTGCGTCTCTGTTTCGACTCATAAAAAGTGTTTATATGATAATAGAGTTCATTAAAAAATGATATCTGCGTTTGTAAGCATTGGCGATCTATTTCACACTAATAAACGCTATACATGAACTTATTTTTTTTATCCGCCGCAGAGATGGCGACGCCAGGTAAGCTATTTTCTGCATAGTAACGTTAAAATGCATCTCTAAAGTGTGTAGTTCCCTGTTTTATCGACTGTTGTGTCAGTAGTCTGTTTATATACCTTTGCTAGGACTTACCCACTAAGTTACCTAAATCTCATGTAGATGGCACAGGTCATACTATTAATTCTAACTCCAGCGTGTAAATAGGGTAATGTACTATACGTAATGCCAAAATACATAACCTAAACTAAAACTAACTCCAGCGTTAAAATCGCTTGAAACGAGCTGTGCTAGCATTTGAATCTCTCAATGTTGCTGACAATGTTTAATTTGTAACACATGCACGATTTCTGCGTTTTTGTGACTTAAAAAGCGAGCTTAAAGTGAACTTTTTTTGGCCGACTGGAAAAAAGTGGGCAAAAAAGTTTTTCTGTCCGCATTTTTAAAGGTTAAAAATTAACATATACTTACATACTATTCATATATAGTGTATGTACATGTAAAAATATACATTTATAGCCTCGAAAAATGCACAAATCAGTACATGTGTTGTTACAAAAAATATGGTGTGCGGCTAGGGCTAAGCGGGCTTTTTGACCTCGCGTGTTTGCATTACTCGGTCTAAAAAAGCCCACTTTACGCACTTGGTACACAGTATACTATTTCAAACGGTATTTACTTTATTGGCTTTCGCCAACATGTTGTGCGTCCTTGATTATTTTCCTACGTGCGCGTAAAAATGCATTTCAAGTCAATTGAAAACGAAATCATATTGCAGTGATAATTTTGCAACTGTATCATTCAAATCGTAGAGTGCTTCATTTCTTAGAAATATAGGCAAACATTGCTGAACCATATAATGCAATCGCTCATATAGAGAATGACTATAACGAAAAAAGATTTTTTGCGCGCACATTTTAGTATATTACAGCGTGTATTAGCGCCCGAGCGCAGCGAGGGAGATAGAACGCCGTGCACTGATGGGTTGCTTAGTTCACGAGTATCGTATTAGCATATTATGCAACGGGTACAGAAAGACCGCCTTAGGCTCGTGCTGTAAACTCTCGTTTTGAAAATACAGTCTTTATGTACAAGTTACGTAGGATATTTTATACCACGAGAGCCGAAAATTCACATTAAAGTTGTGATTTTGAGGTTAGAGCGGTATAAAAAATTTTAAACGCAGGGGTATTACAATTCACTGTGATTATGAGAATAAAAAAATTCATACATTTTATTTGAAACAGATTCTGATGGAACAGATGAAAAGCAACTAAGTCAAAATGAAACCTGTGAATCCGAGGTGACGTTTAACAAGACATTCTATAGTAGCGTATCATATGCTATTGCGCGCTTCGTTATCAAACATTTACACAGCGTCGATTATCAAGATACAGCATACTGTAGCCAAGTCTAGCTTCCACACGCGATTATTCATCTCGGTTGGAGTCGAAGCGTCCAAGCAGCTCTCGCAATTAAAATAATTAGCAAACTATCGACAACGTGCATCCGAGTGAGAACGTTCGCGATGCAGTTGTCTGAATAATAATCTATAATCAAAGCTGTGATTCGAAAAGTAGCTTAGTAGTAATCGTCAGAATATCTTGATACTTCTAAGGTATAAGGATCAATTTTTCCACCACGTCATAATACTACAGTTCTCCGTGTATAATGGTATGCAAATAAGAAATTATAGCCTTCGAATTGATGTGATTGCACCAGTTTAAGAGAGATTGATGGTGGAAGGTTGGCGAAGGAACGAATCGATTATATATATATATATATATATATATATATATATATATACTAGTGGGGCTTCGCCCCCCCTGCTCGCTTCGCTCGCCAACTCCCCAGTTTTGGTTGTGGTTTTAATTTTAAAACTATTTATTATTTATTACTTGGTGTATTACTTAAATGAATGTACAAAAGTATTAAATATAAAATGAATATTTGATCATAGTAAGCACCGTAACTCAGAATTCACGTGCTAATGTTTTTTATCTGACGCTTTAGGAATTCATCATTTAAATTTATGTTTTGTTGGTTTTAAATTAACTTCAATTCTTTCTGCCGTTCGGTATAACTGCGTGACGGTCGGTGGTGCCGGGGAGGGGGGGGAGGGGTTAGTATCTCCCTAACAACTATATAATATAGGTAGATATATATCTACCTATTCGCTTCTCCATTCGTGCAACTCGTCTTTGGCGATGTCAACGGGGGGCTTCCGCACGGGCGCGTTGTCCTGAAATTCTCCGAGATCTATATTTTTTTTCCTTCCGTCGCAGCTCAGCCTTATATGTAACGCACGCATTCGATACACGAGGCATTTTTTATGCGCGAGTATTAGATTCCATGTAATCCCCTATAGACGAAAGCTAAGTTCGTTAAAGCGACGGTTGATCGTTGGATTTCTTTTGCGGAACTTTACGTTCTTATTGTTAGAATTGTTTGAAGCGTTTCTCGAGAAAAAAATGGAGCTGCGTTGATCAACTGATCGATCTCGATTATCGCACACGTACGCACTGATCGAGCATATGACACCTAGAGACAATAAGGCGTGGCCTGCTTTCAAAAAAGTAAAAACCGAATCCCACGTGTCTTATCGAGCCGGGCTTTCGCCAAAGCATGAGTGTACTGTTACATGTAATTTCTTTTCCAAATAAGACTTAGCTTTTTAAAGCTCAGCTCTCGTGTACACAGCTGTAGTCGCAGGCAAACATTTAATATAGTGCCGCAAAGACAGAAGAACGAATAGAAACGCGTGCCACGGCTCGAGAGCGCAGGACAGGGATGCCCGCCCGTAGCCCGAAAGCACTCGTTTGGTATGCACAAAGCGTAGGTCGTAGGAGCTCTCTCACCAAAAAGCCTGAGTGTATTTTGCCAACATAGACAACATTGCCGGCAGCGCCTACGCGAGTCGCGACGTAGGTGTCGCTTCGTTACACTACACGGAGAGATAGTGACGGGCGACTCGCTCGTTTTTTCGGGCTGTTTTGAGCCGACTGGTGTTAATACGCGCCTCGCGAGGTGACATCATCCGTGGGAGAACGCATGGCGTTGATGACGATGGCCATCAGCGAATTTCCGATCCCTCATCTTCGCCGTATTGGGACAAGAAGA
Organism: Trichomalopsis sarcophagae; assembly: GCA_024372645.1. Lineage (NCBI taxonomy): Eukaryota > Metazoa > Arthropoda > Insecta > Hymenoptera > Pteromalidae > Trichomalopsis > Trichomalopsis sarcophagae. The sequence continues at coordinate 65,887 of QLSS01000148.1, read as the reverse complement.
AGGCGGTGTATTTTGACAAGCCAAGTAAGAGAGCGAGCGCTTACGGTGGATCGCGCAAGCCCAGTCAAGTCGACTCTCGAGCGACGAGCTCATGCTCCATTTTCGAGCGCTGATGCGTATACTGCGCCATGCGTAATCACGACTCCAGTCTCTTGCACTGTACCTTACGCAGATTATGTCCGCACTTATCGTCAAACATGACGCTTCTATTAATTTGTTTAATTCTACTACTATTGTTATTATTATTATTATTATTTTTTTTTTTAAATGAACCATGAAATCTTGAAAATATCTTTGAAAAAATCTCGGTCGACAAGCGAGATTTATAAACCGTTTATGACTCGCAGCTGAATACCTCGCGAGCGTCGTATTATTTGAAATCCGTATCCAAGCATATTAATTATTCATTCGTCGCAGATTTACGACAGAATTTGCGTGTTGGTCGAGTTTTCCATTAGATATAGAGCCAGGCTACCAAATTCATCCTTGCTCGGAGTTTCTGAATTATTTTGCATCGTAATCGACCGCCGTCCAATGGATTCGAGCATGCGGGCGTTTTGATTTTTCAAGGTGATGCAACGATCCGCTAATGAATTCTGCGATTAAAAAGTTGCTGAAATCAAGAGGCCCCAATTGAGAATTGTAGTATAAGGTATGCCGGAAAGCAGCGCGCGGCGTCGCAGCAGCAGAGAGCTGAACGACCAACGTAACGAGCTCGTAAGTCGTATACGCGGTGAGCTCATGTCCGGGCCCCGCATATTTATCACGTTATATTATACACATGCATGCGCCGCGATCTCTTTCCGACCATACGTCTTCCACTTCTCGGCTATTCTCGGCTGGCTTTGTTCTCCTTCGGCCACTTCATTCGCTCGATTTCTCGGCCGCCGGCTCGAGTCGATGCGTGCAGGGAGCGCCTATAGCCGAACAGCAAGAACAAGCTGGCGGATCGTCGAGCGCAGCGTCCAAGAGATCTCTCTCATCCGAGAGAGCGAGACCAAGGCGAGACCGTGGCTTGTCTCGAAACGGAAATCGACCGGGCTTGCCTCGGCGATACATATGTATGAGCCGTTATGCTCGTAAACAAGCTGGCGATGATGGATTTCTCGCGATTATCCGTTGTGAAAAAAAGTCCGCGAGCTTCATCTGCATACGCGTCTGCGTCAGACGCGCAGCGACTTTCCCAAATAAGCTCAGTCCAAGTTCATCGAAGAGCCAAAACGAGCAAGCGCCCACTCGCGTCGACCTGCTGTTGTTAGATGCGACTCGACGCACTCCAGAGCCGTCCGATGGGAGGGCAGCATCTCGCCGTAAGAGCCGCGGCCTCTCGCGATCCGTCAATTGTCATGCACGCCGCTTGCTGGACCTCGTATAATGCAGTGCATCGTATCACGTATGCCGCGTACTGGACCTCACCTGCGCTTCTGCCGCGGAATTCACGATAATTGCAGCTAACAGCTGCCTCGATTAACGCCGCAGTCAGAGCCGTCCATTCCCACACGTAACGCCCGAAGGCTCGTTCTCCCGATATATCCTGCAGCCGGTCATATAATGAAGATACAAAGAAACTCGCTCTCGAGGCGCAAGCGCCCACGCCGGGCCTTAGGAATCAATGCGCCCGTGGGGAGACAGCACCGACTGCCGAGCTGCAACGAGAGGAGAGCGAGGATCCTTGAGCATCTCGTCCCTAGCCATCTACGACTCGTCCGACGCTGCGCCGAAGATATTTTATTTTCAAACAAACAAATCATCGTGCAGCTCGCAATCGACACCTGAGTACTCGCTATTCTCGCCCGGCACTCGAGGCATGCGGAGCGCCTGGAGAGCAGCGCGGCTAACGGGTTCCGCGCGAGTGAGATGGGTCTGCAGCTCCATTGAGAAATTTCGCAGGAAGCACCTGCTGTTCGCCGGGGCACGCCGCGGAACGAACGAGCGGGAGAACTGCTATATGGTCACGGCGCACGCGTTCCCGCATCTGATTCATGCCGTCGTGGATCTCGGCGCTGTGTGCACCCAATACCGCCTCTCTCTCTCTCTCTCTCTCTCTCTCTCTCTCTCTCTCTCTCTCTCCCTTTCTCTCTCTATTGCTTGTATTACATACTTACTTCATTTAGTCTTCGCTTCTGCTCTGTCGCAGAGCCCCTACCCTGCGCGCCGGACGCGGCTATAAAGAGCTCTCATCAAGTCTGGCGGCGCTCGAGGGACGCAGCAGCGCTTTCACAAAATGAAGGGCTTCTGGAGAGTCGTCGCGAGCATAAAACCGCGAGAGTGAAACGCTGCACGGACGGCCATGTACGGCCTGATCTGCAGGCGCGCCGAATCGAACGGATCGCCACGCGCGGAGAGATCTAAAGAGCGCGAAACAAGAGAGGTGAGGCGAAACAAACAAAGCGAGTCACGCTTTCAGTTTCAAATTTGGAATTCGTCCCTCGAGTGGCCACGGCGAATAACGTAATTCTCCGAACGGCTCAACGCACGCACGTCTCGAGCGCGAGGCTGCTGAGCGAGTCATACTGCGGGCGAAGGTGAGACGCGAAATTTCCTCGAAAAATGCGCCGAGACCCATCGGTCGCTCGTGTGCGGCGCATGTGTCAAAATTACGTGGAATTGCGTTGTGTAGCCGGCAAGAATCTCTAGCTGCAAGTGGCAAGAACCAGGCCATCGAAGAGTGGCGCTTGGCGTCGGTAAACTGTAAAGAGGACTCTCTTTCTCGGGCACTCGCGTACTCGCACACCTGCGCTCGACTCTCTGAAGCGTGCATAGCGCATTACGCATCTACCCACACGCAGGATCGTATCGCCGAAATTTCAGGCGGTTATATCATAGGTGTGGTGCTTATAGCTACTGCTAATCGACTCCCATCAATAAAACAGAGATAGAGAGAGAGAAGCACGAACTGCACGAACGGCACGAAGAGAAAAACCGAGAGCGACGGAGGGGACTGGGAAAGAGAAAGCGAAACGACATCATCAGCGTCGGAGCGGCTGGCACGAGATACGAGAGGCGATCGCTGGGCGAGCGAGGTGGGGGCCCGGCAGGCAGCGGCCGCGGCTCGCGTCGGGGGACAGGCGCAAGACAGTCGCTGGAACTCCAGCGCGACCGTAGTACCGAGTACGGGCATATCGTCCGCGCCGTCGCTGCAGCGAAGCACAGCTGTAGTTGTTGTTGTTGCTGTTGTGGTTGGTGGTGGTGGTGGTAGTGCTGCTGCTGATTTGCTTCACGCCGGACGAAGGTCGCCGCGGAGGCGCAGCAGCGGCGGCGGCGGCATAATGCACGCCCGCCGAGACGCCCGCGCCAGCGAGCCGGAAAACCGGACGGGCAGTCGCAGCGCCAGCCTGCATAACAACAATAGTCCTGCGCCGCCCGCGCACACGTGCCTATAAGTTATCCGTGCGGAGACGGCGTCCGTCATTCCTCGCTCGAGTCTCGTCCGCGCCGGATCGACCGTTCCATCGCCAATCGACCGATCGACCGAACGCTCGAAGCCGCGCTTATCCGCAACAGCATCGCACTGTCGCAGCCTTGCCGATAGTGCAGTGATATGTGCTGCGCGAACTCGCGATCCGCATCCCCGCGACGCTTGTGTTCGACTTTGTGCTCGACTTTGTGCCCGACTTTGTGCCCGAGGGCCAAGGCATCAAGAGGCAGCCCCTGCCGCAGTGCAGTGCTACGACGATAAGTCCCTGAGCCCGCCATCGCCTACAGATCGACGCTTGTGCTTAGCTGCTCCGCGAGCTGAGTGCGGCGGACCATGTCCATGTACAAGTTCAGCAAGCACGGCAGGCTCTTCCTCCAGGGCACGAGAGAACAGTCCGACGCGGACAACGTCAGCCCCAACGTCAGCGCCAACGTCGTCTCGGCCGGCAGTAGCGCTGCCATGGACGTCCAGGCGATCCACATCAAGCGCAAACTCTCCACCGAGGTCCTAGGTACGCGCGGCCGAAAACCTCCCGTCGACGGGCTCGAGGCCCTCCGGAGATTCGTGCACGCTTCCAAGAGTTGCGAGTCAGAGTAAAATCGTTACGCAACCGCGCGCGCGCGTGAGCATGCCTATGCGGCTAAGCCTTATAAGTAGCCGTGTTTACGCCTTACGGTACGGGCGCGAGGGAACAGGGCAACTGCTGAGCTGAGCTTCGAATATACTTAATTAGTTATGCAGAATGCTCTCGCGCCGTCCGGCGTACCGCAATGACCGTACTTACTAGTCGTGTGAAGATCGCTTAGTCGACTGCTGACTGTCGAGTGCAGTTTCTGCGCAACTGCGCCGCGCCAGATAACGCGCGCCTTATCGCGGCCGTATTGTACGCTTGCTTGTATAACTATCTCTCGCGCGGGACACGTGCACGAATCTCTTGACGAGGATTGCGAAGGACGAGGCTGTTATCCAACGCTGTGTTTGTTTGTTTGTTTGTTTGTGTGTGTGTGTGTGTGTGTGTGTGTGTGCGTGTTTGTGTGCGTGAACAGGCTCGTCGATCGAGTCGACCAAGACCTCGCGGCGTGGCGAGAACGGCGCCCGACGCATCGTCACGCGCATCGTCCGCAAGACAACGACCCTGACGCGCGGCGAGGAGGACAGAGTGCCCGAGGACGCGTCCAAGTGCGCCCAGCAAAAATCCATTCAAGAGTCGCACTATGTCAGCAGCGCCAGTTCCAGCCAGAAGCAGCTCCAGCCCAAGCCCAAGACCGTCAGGGTAAGAGACCGTCGTATAACGACCGCATCGAAGTAATAAGCGCGTAAACCCGTATGTATTTAGCGCTCTAGCTCTGCTCTCTGGCGTTTTTGTCGCCATGAGTGACGCACACCTAATGCAGCAAATTGCAGAGCAGGGAGTGTAGAGCTGCGCGCGGTATCGTAAGAAATGAAGGAGAGATTCGCGCGGCTGATTCGACTGCACCGCGGCACACGATCGGCCCGGCAAAACGCCCGCAAAAGCCGCCGCCGCCGCCGCGAGAGCGAGAGAGCTCCACGAATCCACAGAGCGACGCAATATGCGAGGCACAATGTATGTGTATGTACATGGGTATAGGTGCGCGCCTTGCACCTCGCCTATATACATTGTACATACCACGAGCCCAACAGACGACTGGCGCTGTCGATGTACTGGTTATGTCCCCGACTCTCTCTCTCTCTCTCTCTCTCTCTCTCTCTCTCTCTCTCTCCGTCGACTGCAAGCTGACCTTGCACCTCGGTCGGCTCTAGAATCTAGATGGAAAGCGCTCGCGCATTTTCGGCTTACCTGTGTCGCGCGACCGTCGGTGAGAATCAAGGCTTTCGCGTGGGATCCGCGCCTACTCGGCAGCTGCCTTTTACGCGGGATCGGGATCAATGTCGAGCAGATTTTCATAATCTGCCTAACGCATAAAAAGTTGGACAGCAACATCTTTAGCCGCAAAGCGAGGCGTGGGCGCGCCCGCTGCCCGTATGCTGATTCCCCTCCGCCGCGGTCTTGTATGCTTTCGGTTTTGAAACATCCAGCCGGCTTTACACAATACACCTTGCAGCACCTCGAATCCCATGATCGTTGGGCGGATGTTGTCTCCCTACCCGAGCCTCACCGTAAACGTATGTATACTCGGCCTATAGCAGCAGTCGCAGCGCGAGGAGAAGTTCGTGCATGCCCAGTGCCTCTCTGACGATGTCGCCTTTCTTTTCTCCTTGCGTATTTGCTTTGTGCACAATTTACTATCAGCGCCACTTTTGACAGCAAAACTGAGAACTGTTGGTTTGCTAAAACATGTTGGCTTATATGGAGAGTTATACAAAATAATTTGATGAGAAATTGGTATTGCTTTAAACCGGCGCAAAGTTTTTTGAAAGATAAATATTAGTGCCTTTGATGTATTAAAAAATTTACAAGCACTTTAAACACCTAGGGATTTTATAAGAAATATTTTTGTCATTTTCCCATATAAGCTACACATTTTTGCAACCGTTTAGTTCCGAGGGCGGCCACCAATTTATGTAGAATACGCGTAAAATACCTCAACGCACAGAGCGAATATAGTAAAAATTTGTATTATGAGAAAGCAAGCTCCGGGCAAATATAATTTCAGACGATAACGATCGAGCATGTCGCTCTCTACGTTACGCAAACGGCGAATACAATGATGTAATTTCGACTTTATACATGATGTATACCTAATTAAATGCTTCCTTCAAGACAATCTTTCGAGCTTTAGAGAACCGATTCCTCCTATACTCATAACCCGAAACGAACGATTATTAATTTTGCCTCAATGCAGAACCCTTTTACAGTATAATATATTTTGCACTAAAAGTTATTTTCAATGTGAGAAACGGAAAGTCGAAAAAAACCTTAACTTCGAGCACGGGCATAGAGCACTGATTGAAAAAGTAAGCAGAAATAAACACATTTCTGACCAAATAATATAGTAATAATTATTATTCTAATCTAATTTCATGGTTCCGGTCCAACTAATGTATTTTTTCTGACATTGTAGTTAAATGTATATAATGTATATAATGTATAAGAGCCAGTAAGCCACTAGTTTCTTTTTTCACTAGCTCTCCTTGATAGCTATATGATATATAGATTTTATTATAGGAATTCGCTCGTCTACTCTTATCTGAGAAAAAAGAATACTTCCGATTCAAAAGGAAAATAATCTCGATGTGATTGTCAAAAGGCAGTCTCTTTGAACCAAAAGAAGAAATTTTTCATACAAGTTCCGTCTGCGTTAAAAAGATTACTTTGCTGACAAATGAAAACAGTGTAAAGTCTATTTTTTGAAAAAGAAATAATTTTGTCTCTAGAAAAGATAAAAAATAGTATATTATGCAACAAAAGTTGGGAATTATTCCCGTGGGTGGGTTTATTGCGGCAGTAAATGCGACAATAATCACCCGAAAGAATGATCGACTTTAGTCCCGTGTATTGCATCTAGAACTTTTTGTAACACTTGCCCTAAAGTGACCTTTTTTTGACTGGTCTGAAAAAAGCGGGCAAAAAAAGATTAAAAAAAAAAGACTCACCTGTGGCTCGTACATGCCCTCGCCTAAACTCGTCCTGTGCCATCTCCACACTCGATCCAAAAAAGCCCCCTTTACGGCCTTGGCACGCAATATGCTTATTATTCACGACTTGACTGTGTAGCCACTTTGTTGTTTTGAAAAGTGGGAACTCCACGTCCACTATTAATACAAGCTAAATTTTTAAAGATTTTCAGTTTTCAAAATTAAAATTTTTTATTTACGACTGAACTATAATATCCACTTTATTCCCTGAAAAGCGAGGCAAAAGTAACATTTTATTTTCGCAAAATCCGGAAAATTTTCTTGATTTTTTTTTAATTTTGAAAATTTAAAGATTTAGAAAATAATAAATTAACGTATATTTCTTGTATAATGCCGGTGTCTGAGTATAGGTCCCACTTTTCAGGAAATAAAGTGGCTACACAGTTCAGTCCTGAATAAAGCACTATACACTAAAAAAAACAGTCATTTCTGCTGTAGTCCGAGTTTTCTGTGAAGTCTAGGTAGTTTTAACCGTTCTGCCACCGTAACGACTGTTCAGTAAGAACAACGGTGTGCCACTGGTAGTTTTGGCGAGTCGCGACTCGTAAAATTGGTCGCTTACGCGGGACACCAGCAAAAACGACCGAACTGATTCTTTAAAACTACTGAACTCTACGGTAATTTTGGCTAGTCTTCGTACAATGACGGATTACTGGTGCGATTTCAGTTAAAATGGCTGCGCTTTTTTTACAGTGTATGTACCATGAGAGTTAAGTCGATTATTCCTACACGGAAAAAAATGGTTAGTTGTGGTAACCAAGTCATAATTGGTTAATCAAAAATTGGTTATGAGAACTAAGTGCTTGGTTAATTTAACCAAGCCGACTTTTTTACAATGAAAAAGTCGACTTTTTAGGTTACTAACCAATTTACTTGGTAAGGACAACAATTTTTCTGGTACATCACTGTTTTCATAGTGGGTCAACCAACATTTTTGTTGTAATTACTTAGATATTAGTTGAAATACGAGTTGCAGCTTATATTTTCAAAAATGTTCTTGTTTACCAACTGCATCGCTAGCGCGACGACAGTCTCCGCCTTTGGACTTGAAGGACCCGAGTTCGAGGGTGTGTGGGTGATTTACTTTTAAACTTTAACCCACAGGAATAATCATCGACTTTATTCCCTTGTTACATAATGTACACCCAAAAAATGTCCTTTTGGATCAAGATGAAATAATAATCTTAATTTAGGACCCAGAATTAAAATCATTTTGAAGTAAAGGGATTCCGTTTGATTCAAATGAATTCCTTTTGATTTAATGAGAATCCCTTTGCCTTAAAATTTTTCTTAAAAAATTTTTTTTTTGATGCAAAAGGATTCTCATTAAATCAAAAGAAATCTATTTGAATCAAATGGAATCCCTTTACTTCAAAATGATTTTAATTTTGGGTCCTAAATTAAGATTATTATTTCCTCTTGATTCAATAGCACATTTTTTTGGGTGTCACGGAAAAAAAATGGTTAGTTGTGATAACCAAGTACTTGGTTGGGATAACCAAATTGTTTGGAGAAATATGCACCGACTATTTTGTTGGTATCATTGACCAAGTAGACTTAGTTAAGAAAAATTGGTAACCAAAACCAACTATATTTTTTATCTTAATCAATATATTAGTTCTGATTACTAAAAAAATAGTCAATTTTGTGTCCAGAACAATGAAGAAAAAATTTTCTCTGATGTTTTTACTTTTTTTTATTTATTATTTATTATTTATTTATTATTAATTATTATTATTTATTTATACATGCAGATTATTTTATAGACCCGTTTACAAGTGTGCTATTATTTTTAACATTTAATTTACATGTTTACAATTTTATAATACAATTAATATATCTGAAAAGTATTTCTCCCTCACTGGGGATCGAACTCGGGTTCTTCAAGTCCAAAGGCGGAGACTGTCGTCGCGCTAGCGATGCAGTTGGTAAATAAGAAAATTTTTGAAAATATAAGCTTCAACTCGTATTTCAACTAATATCTTAGTAATTACAATAAAAATGTTGGTTGACCCACTATGAAAACAGTGATGTACCAGAAAAATTGTTGTCCTTACAAAATAAATTGGTTAGTAACCTATAAAGTCGACTTTTTCATTGTAAAAAAGTCAGCTTGGTTAAATTAACCAAGCACTTAGTTCTCATAACCAATTTTTGAATAACCAATTATGACTTGGTTACCACAACTAACCATTTTTTTCCGTGGTACTATTTTTCCAAAAATTTATCGAGGCAAAAGTAGCATACTTTTTCCGTAGACCTGTTTGCGGGGCAAAAGTAAAATTTGCGGGACAAAAGTTAAACTTTTACACTCAGAGGAATAATATTTTTGGAGCAAAAGGATTTTTTTCCAAAATCCATTTGATTCAGAAAGAAATTCATTTTGAGCCAAGAAAAATAATACTGACTCAATAACTCTTTTTTTTTTAATCAAGAGAAATTTTTTTTTTATTCAAAATACCATGATCATGAAAATGCAATTTTCATCTTTGACTAAAAGGAAACTTCTTGACTCAAATATCGATTAGGCTTATAAAGAATAATTTTGGTGTAAGTTTACATTGAAATTGCGAAACCCCATATCCTCTTGGCATAAAAAGCGATCAATTTGTCTCATAAAGAAACGTTTTAGGGAAAGCATACAGTAAAATGATAATAATTTGAGCAATATACTGTACAATATTTGAATAATTTGGTTATAGGATTATTATCTGTTGACATTTTTAAATTAATTTTCTTTTCCGCTTGAGACAAAATTATTCCTTTTGAGAAAAATAGAATTTGTAGTGCTCAATTTTTTCTATTTGTGAGCAGAGGAATCCTTTTAAAGCAAAAAGACTGCCTTTTGACAGTGTAATCAAGTTTTCTTTTCGAATCGAAAGGATTCTTTTTTCCGCAACGGGATATTTCTCTGAGTGTAAAGAGCTTTGAAAGAGTTTATCGACGCAAGTGTTGGATCGTCGCCCGAAAGTCACATGAGTGCGCGGCACAGATTCATCTTTCTTCTCCATTATTCAAGTAGCACATTTGAAATGCGTCTCGCAGATCGATTGGTGAACTTTCATCATTGATGGCAAAGTTATTATAATAATTTATCTGTTAACTTTTTCATATTCAAAATTATATAGAAAGTTGAAGTTTGAATACGAAATAATTATGAGTAGCGCTGTTCCTTGCGCGTTGCCTTCGCAAGTTTTGCTCTCGTTTTTTTGCAGCTTCATTTTATTAATTTGCTTTATGCCATTGCCAAAAACGATCCTTTACAATATAATACTTTGATGGCTATGTTTATTTTCTTTTTTTACTTCTAAGCTATTGTATTTCGAAAATATTTATACTTAAAACGGTAATTATATCTTTTTGCAATTTTTAATACGTTGGAAGTGAACTAGTGAAAAAAATGCATTCTCTCTCCCTCTCTCTCCGTGTAAAACGGTGAAATTTCACTGATTGATAGTGCATATGTGCTAATTTATACAATGAAAAATATGCGACTGCCAAATAGTGACTATTCACTAAATGAATTAGTGAAACGGTCACTGCTTAAATCATTGAAAATGTCGTATTATAAATTGATCAGAAATGTACACTGAGGAACAAAAAAATTAATTTCTTTCTTTATTATTTATTACATTATTTAGAAACAAAGAAATTAAATTAAATTTTTTGTCGGCGGCAGGAATTGATCGTGGGTCATCAGCGTGGTAGTCGTGCGTGCTATTCGTTTACCTAAAGTGAACTATTACGTTCAAAATTTTAGATCTGATATATTAAGTAATTCAACATGTACAAACTAAAATTAATAACGAATAACGGCAATTCATAAATAATAGCATAGTATACCTCGAGCTTCGGTTTTTATACGCAGCACATAGAAAGCAAGCGGAGGTGATAATTTTTCATCTAAAAACAAAAACTCAAATCCACCTACCCCATAAGCAACGAGAGCTCTTCAATTAGAGGTTATATTTTCGGGCGATTGCTTCACGAATAAATAAATGCCTCAAGCTATCTAGTACGCTACATAGTTTTTCGTGTCTAGGCGTGAGACTCGCTCGTAAATGCTGTCTAGGTATTCGGGGTCGACGATGACGACTCTATGAAGTGCGCTCCGTAGATTTTGTAAAAGGCTTACTTGTAGACGTCATTCTCTAGCTTTATGGAGTTGTAAAAAGGGCGCATAGTTTCGAAAACAAAACACGGAATCCTAACCTCAAAATCAAACAAATTTTAATTTACTACCCGAATGGGAATTCGATGTTCGAGCCCTATGTATGGGGCGAAAATTTCATCCTTTTCTTGCGAAAAGCCTCCCTTTACGAGATATTGACGAAAAATGCATTTCTATATGCTAACCCTGAACCCGATATCGGCGACCCTGAAGACCTGGACATCATCTATTTGCGATTCGTAATCTTACTTTCTCCTGGACAAATATTTTTCAGATATTATCAGGATAGTATCATGATATATTTTTTCTCAAGTAAGAAGTTATAAATAACGTCAATAAACATTTTTACTTCTTATCGTGTTTTTACCTAGAACGGCATACAAAACCCGGCAACGATTTTACCAAGGATCAGTTTCGAGAGATCTCCCTTAATAAGTATTATATTCTTGCCCTTGCTCTCCCCCAATGTTCAAACATATTATAAAAAATTTTGTTCATATTAAAACTTTGCTGCAGGGGGAATGGGGTATGTGGGTTTAAGAGTTTCAGTTTTAGGATCGCTTCTCTCATTTGTTCACTGTTGAATAAATGAATCAGATTCACTTATTCAAAAGTGAAATGTTCACTTGACAAAATAGTATTTATGTTAGCGATTCACTGATTAGAAAGTGATATTTTTACTGTTCTAAAAGTTAAACCGAATTTTGGTGTCAAAATAGTGATTTTTTCATTATTTCAACAGTGAAAAATGCGTTCACTGCATAAATAGTGAAAATGTTCACTGTTTTCATAGAGAGATAGCTCAACTCCACGTGATACATTGGATTTAATACATGATTTAATATGCAGTTAAAAGTTAAAGTGTTGTGTGCACCAAAGGCTATAAGTGGGCTTTTTCACCTCGTGCGCTGTCAACTCCACACTTGGCCTGAAAAACCCGACTTTGCGCCCTCGATGCACAATATGCTAGTATAATGCGGTGATTAAATACTGAATAGCGAAGATTGAAGAATCTGCTTTCACGAGTTATGATCGCTGTCGCTATATCGCGTAGTTGCATATGCACTCAGATAAATGACATTCTTGGAGCAAAAGGATTATCATTTTCCAAAATCCATTTGACTCAGAAAGAAATTCATTTTGAGCCAAGAAAAATAATACTGACTCAGTAACTCATTTTTTTGAATCAAGAAAAAAATTTTTTTCATTTAAAATACCATGTTCATAAAAATGCAATTTTCATCTTTAACTAAAAGGTATCTTCTTGACTCGAATTCCGATTTTTTTGGCTCAAAAAATATTATTTTGGTGTAAGCTTAGATTAAAATTGTGAAACCCCATATCATCTTGTCATAAAAAACGACCCATTTGATTCAAAAAGAAATGTTATAGGGAAAGCATATAGTAAAACGATAATAATTTAAGCAATACAATTTCGCAGCAAAAAGATTTTCATTGTTCTTCGAAAAGAATAATTTGGTTGTAGAATTATTATCTATTGACATTTTTTAAATTAAATTTTTTTCTCCGCTTGAGATAAATAAATTCTCCTTTTCAGAAAAATAGAAGTTTGTAGTGCTCAATTTTTTCCATTTGTCAGCAAAGGAATCCGTTTAATGCAAGCAGATCTTGTACGAAAATATTTTTCCTTTTGGTTCAAAAAGACTGCATTTTGGAAATATAATCAAGATTATTTTCTTTTTGAATCAAAATGATTCTTTTTTCCGCAATGGGATATTTCTCTGAGTCTGTCTGTTTACTTCGCGTTGTTCTCAGTTTCTCGAGTCAGCTGATACAAACGTGCGCGTCGATAATACCGCGTCGGTGGTCCGAATAGCTGTACGATTTTTTCGACTCAATGCGTATAGCGTTGCCTCACGCGCTCGTCGCCACTTGCGCTGACGTCACGCAGTATAGAGCGCGCGCTCGCTCGCATTTATGGCAATGTTGCGCTCTCCGCACCGCTCGAGACTCGGCCCGCATAAGGCGACAAGCAGACGGCATCGCAGAAAGTGACTCGGACAGCTTGCGCAACTATATGATCCGCTGCCGGTGCCGGACACCGGTACTGCGCCGATCTATCAGCTCTCAATCTCATGCTCTATCTTTTTTTTCGGTCTTTCGCTTGTGGTTTTCCACCTACAAAAACATCATAATGAGATGCACAACTTTGTTTCAGATCTCCGACATCGTAGTCGGGCAAGAGTCCCACGTGACGGCCAAGGAGGCTTTGCTGCGATGGGCGCGCAGGTCGACGGCCCGCTACCCGGGCGTGCGCGTAAGCGACTTTACGAGCTCGTGGCGCGATGGCATGGCCTTCAGCGCCCTCGTGCACAGGAACCGGCCGGACCTGCTGGACTGGCGCAGCGCCCGCACCTGGCAGGCGCGCGAGAGGCTCGAACGGGTCTTCTACGTCGCCGAGCGCGAGTACGGCGTCACCAGGCTTCTCGATCCCGAAGGTAACGTTAATGCTGCTGCCGCTCGTTCGCTCGTCGTGGGCCGCTGGTTTTTATGCGATTAATATGGTCACGTGTAATTTTGCCCGACAGACGTTGATACCCCCGAGCCGGACGAGAAGTCTCTGATAACGTACATATCGTCGCTATACGACGTGTTCCCGGAGCCGCCGGCGATCCACCCGCTCTACGATGCGGAGGCCCAGCGCCGGCTCGGCGAGTACCGCGAGCTCGCGAGCAGCCTCCACCTCTGGATGCGCGAGAAGATGTCGATGGCGCAGGACCGCTACTTTCCGCCCACTCTCATAGAGATGAAGAAGCTCGCGGCCGACAGCGCCAAGTTCAAGAGCGACGAGGTGCCGAGCCGCCACCACGACAAGCTGCGGCTCAGCCACATCTTCCGCGAGCTCCAGAAGTACTTCGAGAGCGTCGGTGAGATCGACATCGAGCAGGAGCTTCACATCGACCTCATTGAGAAGAATTGGAACCGGCTGATGATGCTCCACCAGGAGCGCGACCAGGCCATCAGCGACGAGATCAAACGGTGGGTACTGTCTCTCATGGCGGCGTTGATCGAAATCACTCGACCGCTCATGTCGTGAAATTTAATTAACCTACTTAATGTGCGACGTCTTTCGCAGACTCGAACGACTGCAACGACTCGCCGAGAAAGTGCACCGCGAGATGAAGTCGACCGACAATCGGCTGGAGGAGCTCGAAAGGCGCGTCGAGGAGGAGGCCCGGCGGCTCGATCGGCTCCACCCGCTCGAGGCCAAGCACGCCGTCGACCTGCTCGAGCAGGACATCCGCAACACCGAGCTCCAGATCCAGAACATCTTCGCCGACGTGCACAGCCTAACCGAGGGTCGCTACAGCCAGGCTGCGGATCTCCACAAACGCGTGCAGAAGCTGCACCAGCGCTGGGTTGGGCTGCGCTCGCTGCTCCATAAGCGGCTCGTCCAGCCGCTCTCGGACGTCTCTTTCCCCGTGGAGGAGCGCGTCGTCACAAAGCACCGCACGACCGTGCACGAGACCCGGCTGGTAGACACCAACCCCCACTTCCGCGCCCTGCACGACTGCATCGACTGGTGCAAAAGCAAGCTCAAGCAGATAAACGAGGCCGACTACGGCTCGGACCTTCCGGGCGTACAGTCCGAGCTCGACATCCACCAGCGCGAGCACAAGGCTATCGAGCAGTTCCACACCAAGGTCGAGAGGTGCGTCCAGGCCAAGAGCAATTTCCACGGCGAAGAGCTCGCCCTCTACAGCCAGCACCTCGGCCAGCTCCAGAAGATTTACACCGAGCTCATCACCCTCTCCAACAAACGCATGACCGACCTCGAGACGCTCCACGACTTCATACAGTCGGCAACCGGCGAGCTCGTCTGGCTCAACAGCAAGGAGGAGACCGAGGTCACGCGCGACTGGAGTGACAAGAACCTCGTCGTCCGCAATGTCGAGCAGTACTACGAGGTAACTTTTTCCGTTTTTCTCCTCTCCTCTTCTGTAATCCCGTCGCATCGGCCCCTCCGGTTTACCGAACTCATAATAACCTTTGCCTTTTCGTGCTTTCATCATAGCAAACATATGGCTCTGGAGTCGAGGTAAATAATTGCGATCTTTTAAGCATGGGAGACCGCTTGTTATGTCGTTGCTGTCACGTTTTTGTCACATGTCTAGTAGTATAGTCGTCTCTCTCTCTCTCTCTCTCTCTCTCTCTCTCTCTCTCTCTCTCGCCCTCTATCTTCCTCTCTAATGATGATTCTCGAAATAGTCACTGATGAGCGACCTCGAGAAGCGCGAGATCCAGGTCTCCGCTGTGCAAGACCGCGGCGAGGGTCTCGTACTGCAGCACCACCCGGCATCCAAGACCATCGAAGCTTACATGACGGCGATACAGAGCCAGTGGGCCTGGCTTCTGCAGCTGACCCTCTGCCTCGAAGTACACCTCAAGCACGCCTCCCAAAGCCAGCAGTTCTTCAGGGAAGTGCAGCAAGCCGAGCAGTGGATTTCAAAGAGGGACGAAATCTTGAACACCGTTTACTCGCAGTCCGAGTTCAGTTTGGACGAGGGCGAGCGCCTGCTCAGAGGCATGCAGGAGCTGCGCGACGAACTCAATAATTACGGCCCACACGTTGACGGGCTGGTCGAGAAAGCAAAGGTAATAGTTCCCATGAAGCAGCGCAGGCAGCCGATAACGCGGCCCATCCAGGTCACCTGCATCTGTACCTACAAACAAGTCAACGTAAGTTTCTGCTTTTATTTTATTCGTCGCGCGGATGCTTTACTTCTCACTCGATCAGTTGCTTGATTTTATCTCTCGCTTCAGATGTCCATTGAGAAAAACGAGCAATGCACGCTCTATGATAACTCCGGGCGAGTCAAATGGAGGGTAAAGAATTCCCAGGGAGTCGAGTCGCCCGTGCCCGGCGTCTGTTTCTCGCTCCAGCCGCCTGATAAGGAAGCTCTTGATGCCGTCGAGAAACTGAGGAGGCAATATGAGAGGAGCGTGGCTCTTTGGCAACGCAAACAACTCCGTCTTAGACAAAACATGATCTTCGCTACTATCAAGGTACGTACCTGCTTTTTCTACTCTTATGCTTGACAAGTTAAGGGACTAGCGCTCATGTATGAATGATATTGCGCCAGGTGGTCAAGGACTGGAGTCTGCAACAGTTCCTGGATATGGGCCAGGATCAGCGCACTGCCATTCGCAAAGCCTTAAACGAGGACGCGGAGAAGCTGCTGGCTGAGGGGGATCCCTCCGATCCACAGCTGAGAAGGCTCAGGCGCGAAATGGCCGAGGTGAATCGGCTGTTGGACGACTTTGAAAAACGCGCAAGAGCCGAGGAAGAGTCGCGCCACGCTGGTCGCATTTTCAACGAACAGATCACATCGCTCCAGCAGGCACTGGAAGATGCTGAGCGCATTTTAAACATCCGCATTGCAGCGCCGCTACCGCGCGATCGTGACAGTCTGGAACACCTGGTCCTCGAACACAAAGACTACGAACAGAGCTTGCAGCGCTTGGCGCCCAAGATAGAGGAAGTGCAACAAACTTTCCGAGGAATCAGTCTCAAGACACCTCAGATGAAGAACAAGCTCGACAACGTCATGAGCAAGTGGAATCACATCTGGAATCTAAGCAACCTTTACATCGAACGTCTCAAGTGCGTCGAGATTATGCTCAACGGTCTCGAGGAAAACAGTAACGCCATATCCGAGCTGGAGATCAAGTTGGCCTCCTTTGGCGAATTACCCTCTGATGTAAAGGGTCTTCAAAACGTCCTTGAAAATTTGATGGTTCTGCAGAACGCCATTGCACAGCAGCAGATCCATGTCGATCAGCTTAACGACGACGCCCATACCGCGCGACGACTTGTCGAAAAGTCCAGACCCAACCATCGTGGACCGCACGGCGATATGGACAGACTGGATTTGGAAATAAATAGACTGAACGCGAGGTGGACCAACGTCTGTGGTCAGCTTGTCGATAGACTCCGAAGCGCCGAAACTGCCTATGGACTCGCTCAACAATATCAAACATCTTATCAAAACGAGGTTGACTTTGTCGATGAAAGTTACGGCAGGCTCGAGAATCTTGCTCCAGTACACACGAAGCCCCAAGAACTGGAGAGTACTAAGGTTTCACATCTTTTTTCTTTTATCTTTTCTATCGCCACCAAAAATCAGAAATAATAATATTATCCACATTTTTTAGAACCTACTGAACAGGGTGGCCGATCGTGCTCCAGCTGTCGAAGCTGTCAACCTTACTGGCGGCCGCCTTATTCGTGAAGGAAAGGTAAGATACTATGGATAAGTCTACGTTAGACCTAGCCTTAGCACTGGTTGAATGGAACTTGCGTGAATGAAAAAAATTTAGATATCGATAAGCACACTGCACATTCATCTTTCATATTGTATTCACCACTATTGTACACTATACGGCGATTTTACATAAGTTCTTTCAGCGAACAACGGACAAATATACTTTCTATTTCAGTTATTCAATATCCTCATTTTGGTAAAATCTTTACTTTTTGAATATTATACATTTTTTCAGATTATTATTTTTTTATGTTTAATTATGCATTAATTTTTTTTCTAACTATGCAATTTAATATATGCTTTATCTCTTTTCTTTATTTTTCATATAGATTGGTTGGTTGTTCAAGGGTTCATGAAAGAGGCATGGTACTGCTTATTATTTACAATAGTAAACTAATTAAATATGTGAACATTAAAAATTAATATAACATACGGTTGAGTGATTATTTATTGATTGGGTGATCACCGGTGTACCTGGGAGTCCATAAGCTTATGGGAAATTAAGTTCAACCTGCTAATTTATTCGGAGGCTCACTGTGGTAAAGCATACAAGAAAAAAATATAATAGGTTTAACATTCATTAATGATCGCACATTTTTACATGTAAACATTAACAACATACTTATAATCGGTGAGCAAATTTATGGTAAAGATAATTAAATACGCGCACAGTGCGCATTAACACTTAACAGGGATTTTAAAAGAAACACGAGACATCCGCTTGCCCCTAATGAAATTTCATGGAAATCAATTGACCTTGAGAAAATTATTGTTAATCTTGCGCAAGTTTGGAAATACCACAATGAGTTATCCGGCAGTGAATCTGCACTTAATCATTATCTAGCTTTTCAAAAGCTAACGGTATTGGTTTAGTCAGTCTAATTCCACTAACCTTTAACGAAACTAACCAAACCCATAGATTTACGGGCAGAAACTCCGATCATTCAAGGAACAACTGGAAGAGTTGTGCCCATCATTGGACGCCTCCGTCAAGAGGCCAAGAAGAGACAGCGTCGTGTCCGTTGACAGCATAGCACGGGACCTTGATACGCTCAACAGGAGGTACACAACTTTAGTTGCACTTTTGCAAGAACGTGCCAGAAAGCTCGCTGCCATTTATCCAGAAGACTTGATGCTTCAGGTGAGCGCACTCTATTATTATTTGAATCTTTTCCACTACTTTTTACAGTGCTTTCGCAATCTATCAAATATATTTATTATATACTTAATGAGCAAATCCTGTATCTGTGCCGTAAGAGACATATTTTAAAATGATAGTTTATATAATTGGGATTTATCTATGGGCAGCGAGTTTTAACAATTTAAAATGATGAAGAAAAACCATCGCTATTGGATTCCAGATCGTTCTTTCATTTTATAATCAATGGTATTAATAATAGGAATGAAAATTATTGTTGTTGACTGTTCAATTAGCAGGCTTTCCTTTCGTATATAAGAGTATTTTTTACAATACTATTAAGTGTACAGGCAAATTTTATTGTAAATTCATTCCGGAAAAGAGAAAAGTCGGCGAGGTTAGAATGCTGGCCCTCCATTGTCGGGGTGATGATGGGGCTCAAAGTCGTTTAGGCATCGAGGAATTGCGATCGAAATAGCAAAATAATGAAATTCTTCGGGTGTAGAACGAGCACGCGAGATCCGTGCTACTGGCTTTACGTGCAGTCGATTACGATGCTTGAACTTCGAGCTTGTTACTACAAACACTGTTAAGGATGGCTAAGATACCTTCAATATTTACTACAGTCGTACATCTATACCGCTCGCCTCACGATCGGCGATGATTGTTGAAAGAAACGCTTACGGAGAACTATCACAGTACACGCATCATTAGAAGGAATTCTAATGCATTAATGTCAAAAGAACGCCTTCCTCAAGAGTTCTGGAAAAATCGATAAAATTTAAGAGCAGATGCACGAAAAAGTAGAGGAAGAATAAAAATTTATTCTCAATAAAAACTCGCGGAACTCCCGTGCGTACATTGCTGGCGTATAGTCCGAAAATGGTGGACAGTATATAGGATCGGGAGATCAAGCGCGCGACAAGAGGGACAAAAATCACAACTCGCATACTTTTGACTCCTATATATAGTAAATGCCCATAACTGTGCCGCGATGACATCACGCCTATTTACCCGGGCAGTGATGTAATGTCGCGACGACGAGACATCTCGAACCGCTGCGATTACTTAAACACTGCTTTGTCGCTCGTAAAAAAAGCAGCGTGGTATAATTTTCTATTTATAAGCAATTCACCTATTATCTCGCTTGGATTCCCGCTTCCGAATCACGCGTCGCCGTATGCTGCATTTGCCACGACAACACTGTTTTGCGGGTTGATCAATGTATACAGAAAAGCATGAACGCTGTCGAAAAATGTTCGGCTTTCTCATTTAAATGGATACCTGATTTTGAGTGAACATTTTAGTGAACATTCGTATGCCAGTCGGACTGCTTTCTCTGTCTCTCTGTCTCTCTGTCTCTCTCTGTCTCTCTCTCTCTCTCTCTCTCTCTCTCTCTCTCTCTCTCTCTCTCTTTTTCTTAGGATGTCCTGCAGAGAGAGGTAAATGTGTGTTGACGAAATGCCCGAACATAGTATGCTTACTAATGAAATTCTTTATCAGAAAGCCCAAGATTATTCTTTTGCAATGATAAAAACGAATAGGCTTGCATGGGCTCAATCTTATCACACTCTGTTGTCATTTTTTCATTAACTGATCAATACGGAAAAGGAGAGAGACAGAAAGAGAAGGGGCGAGAGGGGGGGGGGCGGGTTATTTCGAAATGTTATAAGTAAACGCTAATATTGGACAACAGATCGAGAAAAAAAAGAAGGCTCCTTTGGCATTGAAACTTGTCATAATGACGGGAATCAGCCAGCGTAGTGTCCACGCTTCAATTCCGCGCGTGTACGGCCTCGCGTGAGCCTTTAGGTAGACACGTTAGCTCAAAGGCGCGCGCGCACTCCGCCACCGATCTGCCAGGCATTTCAGCAGTTCAGCGAAAGAGCTCGCGTCGTCAACAAGCGCGATCGGCTCGCTGCCCAGCTCGCTACAGTTTTCTCGCGACACAGAGCCAAATAATCATGACGTCGCGTCCGTCTCTTCGTCGAATCTGTGTATCAAGCCGAAGCTAAGCATGTGCTATTAAGCCGCTCGCCGTATTGTTTCAGTGCCGGGCTCAACAGTGATTACCAAGTAAACTCTATTAGCGCAAAGAAAAATGAAACCGTTGCAGAGGAGAAGGATCGTGCAGCAGGTAACCAACGCGCGCAATTCATTTTTTCAAGAATGGCCGGCATATATCGATAACGATAACGATACAACTGAACTCGCTGCACCTTACTGACGCGAATGTCAAGAATTTTTTCCGGCGCCGCCGTCTCGATTACCTCGTCCGCAATGATTATATAGTTACGTAAAGGAGGCTCGCGGAAATTAAGCTGACGCTGGCTGAGAGTTGAGTGCGACAGGTAGGCTAGGCGCGTTATGCGACGTCATCGATTTGAGCTGTCTGCACGAGCAAAAAAAAAATAGGCTACTTATACTTAAGCATGTCGTGTTTCTTTTTAGGCAAATCGTCGCTTGTTTTCCTTTCATGGTCAACTATCTACCTACATACTCAAACGTCTCTGTATAGGTCAGTGAGTTTATTTTATCTTTCGAAAGGCTCGAGCTGCTGTCACATGGGAAACTAATTAAAAATATTGCAACTACATCCTCATCGATAAAGTTAGATATACGCAGACGTAGAGTCAAATTAACACAATATTGACACTAATTTCGAGCAGCGTCAAATGATATTGAGTATTTCGTATAGAGAGCTTGCGGAGAAAAACTGCGATAACCGTAGAGAAGCGCGTGTGAGAAGTTGACGCTTGGCAATGAAAATTCGGTGGGGATATCGGCGTATTTTTAGCAAATTCAGTGTTTTAGAATAACGTGTTCTGTAGTATAACTATATTTGCAGCTATTCAGTGTGGCGCGCGGCCCCGGCACTGATGCTGCAGAAAACAGCTTGCGCGCGCCCGCGCTTCTCGCTCTTTATATGTTCATAATTTGCTTAGGTACAGTGCTAGTGCGGCTACAAGTAGTTGAGTGCTTATCGCAGTCTCTAGTACTCGCATACGCACAAATACTTGTCTGTGTGTATCAGGAGAGCGGCCAACTGCCGGCACACGCGCATCGCTAAGATAATGCGGATACAGGCGTATAAAGCCTGAGTAGATCGTACGTCGCACACCTGCTCGGCTATCGCTGCCACGTTCTGTTTTCTATTCTCATCTTTTTTATTTTCTCAGATTTAGAACGCGTTCGTGAATTTGACAGAGGTTGCTCTCTGTAAGTAAATGTATAACAGTCGCCCACAGCGGACTTGCTCGAATATTGCATATAAGTATTGCACGCGATATAAGCCGTCGGATTTAGCCTTCGCTGCGCAGTAAGCGACAAAGCGTAGCAAGTCGCGAAGTAAGATGCGAGCTGCCGGTTTGCCGCGGTTGTCGACTTCGAGTAGGAAATACGCCTGTGGAGGGCGCGCGATTCGAAATAAAAATGCTCACTGCAACGTATTTTCTCTCGTGGCTGTTTCAGCGCGCTCTGCAAGAGCAGCGGCCGCTGCGCACTTTTCGTACTGAGTTCAACATCTATGAGAGTTCAGCGAGCGAGGAACGATATACCTCGACGATCACGCACTTTACTGAGTCGCAGTGAGTACAGTATATACAAACAAAAAATTACCATCAGAGAAAGTCACCTGCGTGGTGGATCACCCACTGAAGCATGCTTTTCACGACAATTATACGCATTTATTATTTTTTACTTTTTGTCTCTTCTGAGTGCTCTGATTTTTGTCTTCAAGCTCCGCGAGTGGCGTAGTTTATTTTTTTTTCTTCGCCCGTACGCATGAATTTCGACATGCCAATTGATAGACTTTATACTGATATGTGCAAATCCAGAAAAAACCGGACACTTCAGGGGGTCTGAGTGAACAAATTTGAAATTTGAGTGCACACCTACCAGACCAACTTTTTTAGGTTCCCTAGGCCACCCAGAACCCGAAAAACCTTGGGTTTCCAAGATTAAAAAATACCTATTTTTGCCGAGCACTTTAAATTCTCTTATAGGAATTTAACTCGGGGAACATTTTCGAAAACCAGGAAAATGCCACTTTTTGTCTGTAGACGCAATTTAAAAATGTGTTTTAATAAGATTAAATTATTAAAAAAAAAAGAATTGATTTTAGGGCTGATGGGTTAAAAATGGTTGCCTAGGTCAAAAGTTGTCTAGGCTTGAAAATGACAAAAAATCACCAATATTTCGATTTTTTACGTAAATCAGCGATTTTTCTTATTTTTGAAATCTCTATAACTTTTGATCCGAGCAATCAATTTCGACCACCAGGGGCTCAAATTGCAGCTCTTGTCTTCCGTTTTCGGTTTACAAATTTAGATTAACATTTTAATTTTACGATCATATGTGTGTGTGTGTGTCTGCGTATGGTGGGCATATACATAGCTGATCGTAAAATTAAAATGTTAATCCAATTTTTTAAATGAAAATAGAAGAAAAGAGCTTTAATTTGAGCCCTGGATGATTAAAATTGTCTGCTCGGATTAAAAGTTATAATGAATTTTAAGAATAAGAGAAAGATCGCTGATTTTCGTAAAACATCTTACTCTTCGTGACTATTTACTATTTTCAAGCCCAGACAACTTTTTGCCCAGGCAACCATTTTTAACTCACCAGCCCTTAAATTAAAGCTCTCTCTACTTCGATCCTAGCAATAAACATTTTTGGATTGCACCTTCATACACTGAGTGGGTAAAGTTGAATCGTGGCTTGTTTTCGATAATTTTCCCTATGTTAACTTCCTATAAGAGAATTTAAACTGCCCGGAAAAAATAGGTATTTTTTAATCTTGGGAACCCAAGGCTTTTCGGGTTCTATATGACCTAAAGAATGAAAAAAAGTGGTCGGGTAGGTGTGCTCCCAAATTTCAAATTTGTTCTCTCAGACTCCCTAAAGTGTCCGGTTTTCTCTGGATTTGCACATATATATAGTTTAAAATCTCTCTTTTTTCACGACGCGGTACGTGCGCGGCTTTTCTTTCGAAGCAGAGCCCGCTCGTTTCGTTATGTGTCTGTGTTTGTGTGTTTGTGCGTGCGTTTTCGTATAACTCTATATTCGATGACAAAGTATGACGCTCGACCAACGCATGGTCGTATTATATTCAGGTATGAGCGGCACGAGTCAAGGACGATCTCGAGGGAAACGTCGTCGCCGCCGACAAAGGCAAATGGTGGCGATGGCCTGCCGAGGCCGCGTTCGAGGAACGAACTGGATGCTCCCAGGGTCCGGTGGTCCAGCAGCTCGAAGATAGGCGTAGCCAAGGAAGCGCAACGCGAAGAGTCCATGGAAGCCGAAAACGTTATCAATGCACGAGGCATCTTGCACCCGTTGAGCAAAGAAATGCTGACGGTTGGCGAGGCGATGAGTCTTGGTATTCTCGACATTATGACGGGTAGGATAGCAAGCTCGGCGGACGGCAAATCCAGCTTGTCGATCGAGGAGGCTGCGCGTGCCAATCTGATCGATGTGGATATCGCGAGTCGCTTGCTCGGGCCGTGCGGTCTGACTGAGGCCGGGCAGCGGCTCTCGCTGCTCGAAGCCATTCAACGAGAGCTGCTCGACGCGGAGCGCACCGACGATCGAGTCAAGGTAACGTTGACCGACGGCCCATCAGAGGTGCCGAGCGTTAGTGACGGATTGAGCGTTGTCGATGCGATGAACCGCGGCCTTCTGGACCCCGAGACTGGGCATTTTATTACCGCGACCGGAGATGCCATACCTATCGAACTCGCATATGCCAAAGGCTACTTGACCAAGATCGAAACAAGAGTCAACATCAAGCGAGGCCCACTCGCCCTTGCGGACGCGATATCGCAAGCTTTAATTGACGATAGCACCGGCAGAGTCGTGGATAGGAATTCGGGCGAGGTTTACGCTCTAGACGACGCGTTGCTTAGGGGAATCATAGACGCAGATGTCAGGGAAATCGTCAGCACTAGAGACGACGATAAACTCACTCTCAAAGAAGCGATAGAGCAAGGCATTATCAACCCGAAGTTAGGAAAGTATATACACAGCTTGACCTTGGAAAAATTGTCCCTCAAAGAGGCTAGGAGACGGCAGCTCATAGTCAAACCCATGAGCTTAAAAGATGCCAGCGATGCAAACATTTTGGATGAACATGCCAAGCTAATGAGTCCTGCACATAAATCAAAATTAACTATTTTAGAAGCTATGGCCAGAGCTGTCTTGGACGCTGATCATCTCAAGTCCGTGCTTAATACGAAAACCGGAGAAGCGCTCACTCTTCAAGATGCCATTAAAAATGGAATAATCATGCCTGAAGGAAAATACGTTGATCTTGCAACAAGTTGTCGCTTGACTATACCAGATGCCATTGATAAGGGCTATATAACCTCGATAGCTCAAAAATCCATATTCGATATTGATGGATTTAAGGATCCAGTGTCCGAAGAGTTTATCAGTTTAAATGCAGCCATGTTAAAGGGTTTGATTAGTCACAAGCTTGGTGGCTCATTTATTGTAGATCTAAGAAGAGGGAAAACGTTGTCATTAAGCGAAGCTACCGATCAAGGATATGCACGCCCGGAAGTGATGGAAATGTTAAATCGTGGAATCGGAGTTACCGAGCAAGGATGCGAGCTCAGCGTTTTAGAAGCCGTCTTATGTGACTTGCTGGATCCAAAATCTGGGCAGCTATTAGATCCACGGTCTAAAAAAATAGTGCCTTTGGAAGATGCCATTAAACGTTGTCTGATCACCCCTGATGGGGCTGCTTTACTCACTAGCCTGCTAAATATATCGGTAACAACGCAAACCGTTACGCGGACAATAAAGAGATACGTCACTGTGACTGATTCTGGAGAAACCGTGACTAAAGATTATAAAGTTTCTTACGAAGAGGCTCTTCGTAGCGGACTAATTAATGAAGAAAGCGATGAATTCACAGATCCGGATACAGGAAAAATCTGTAGCATACATAGTGCAATCAGAGAGAGTTTAGTGAGTAACCCGGAAGTCAGTAACGTAGAAAAAAATTTGCCAAAAAGATCAAAAGATCCTCATTCAAAGCAAATGATCTTCGAAACTACAGTAATCAGAGATATTAACGAACCTCCGAAGCAGAGAGCTGCATCTCCTACTAAAGCGATTGGAGTTAGTACAACAATTATTTGCAGAGATGCATCAACTGCTAATGAAGAAACCATACCACATCTTATAATAAATCCTATTAATAATGAAAATTCGGGCGATGAACATTTTAATAAACCCGGATCGATACTTTCTGACGCTATAGAACAAAATATTTTTGATCCTGTTTGTGGATTTTTGTCTGGACCTTGTGTTGATCATCCGATATCATTCAATGAATGCATTAAACATAGCATTATTGACTTAGACTCAGCGACTGCGATAGATCCGTTTAATAACGAAAACCTCTCTCTACTAAATGGCTTGAAAACAAAAATTCTTAATGATACCGGACATCATATGCATTCTGAAGAGTTATCCATGAAAGATGCCATGGCACAAGATTACATAATTTGTAAACCGTCAGGAAATGCTGATTTGAATCAATTAGGTAACAAATTAACCGAAATACCCATTACAAAGACAGCGAGTATGGAAGTAAATATTTCTGAAGAATCTTCTGCATTGGCTCCTATACAAATAGAGCGCGGTATTATTTATGACCCTGTAACAGCATTAGTTATTTTTACAGAATCCGGTCAATCAGAAAACTTACTTAGTGCTGTTAATGAAGGAAATTTAAAATCTGACGTTGTAATTATAAAGGATCCTAATACCGGCACGGATATTAACATTTCTGAGGCAATTAAAAGTGACATATTTAATATCGAAACAGGTGAATACAAAGATAAACATGGTAAAAAAGTATCATTAACAGATGCAGCTAGATTAAGTTTGATCACAGTTGTAGGAACACCGCTTGTGGCTGCTGCTGCTGCCATAGAAGCAGTCAAGCAAACTATGATTGAAGATCCAAAAACGGGAGAAAAGGTTCCTCGTGAAGTTGCGATTGAAAGAGGATTAATAAAGCCAGACAATCTTATTAATGAATCTGAAAAAATCGCAGAACTATTCATCCATCAAATTCCAAAAAGTGATACTATAGACAATAGTGATAATCAAAATATAAGTTCACCAAATGAGATTTCGAAAACTATAACTTCAACTTCAGCCAGAATTGCAATAGCTTCTGGTAATGATGAAGATGTAATCTCGTTGAGTCAACAAACGAGATCTCGCGTGACTACAGAACCAAAATATAAGGTGACTATTGGAATGGCAAAGTCTGTTTCTAGAAGCCTAGATACAGATGCAAAGCCAATTTTGTTACAAAGAATGCGAAAAAAGATCTTGAAACCGTGTGAAGCTTTGCAAAGTGGAATAATAGATAGCGAAACAGCAAAATTATTGGAACTTCGATCAGTTGACAAAGACGAACAGACAATTACCTTATTAGATGCTATAAACAACAAGAAAATAGATGCAAATGACGGAAAAATTGCCGATCTTCAGCGAGGTGATATTTTGTCAATCAAAGAAGCTATTGAGAGAGGAATTTTAGATCCAGTTAGTGCAAAACTTATAGTACCATTAACTAAAAGTCTTTCAGTACCAGAACTTTTCCAACAGGGCCTTTTAGTGCCCTCGAATAACAAGATCATACATCCTGAATCAGGGTTGCATCTTAATTTAAATGAGGCCATTTTGTGTGAAATTGTCGATCCTTTATCAAAGTTGAAAATTTCTAATGGATCTGTTATTACACTTGAAAAAGCTATTTTTGATAGTATGATCGATGGAAAAACAGGTATTGTTAAAACTGAAACTGCTGCTTTGAATTTAGTTGATGCAGTTAAGAAAGGTATATTTCATTACGATGACACGAAGTGTTCTTCTCTACCTTTAGCTGACATGAAACTTAGCATTGAAAAGCGATGTATAGACCGAGATAAACTTACATTTTCTCACCTCCAACTACAAACGAATCAATCCCAAAATCAAATTATTAATTCCGAAAATAAAATATTAATAGATGATAAAACTAGTACGAACAAGCCAGAGCATGAAGAAATATTTACTGGCAAAGATATCGAATTAACATCCAGTGATGTCACAGGACAATATTCAGTAAACGTTGCACAACAGAAATATCCAGAAGATCAAATTGATAATACGACATCAACACACGCGGTTCCAAATTTTTCTGAAAAAAGACCAGCTGCAAAAATGAATATACTCGAGGCAGTAGAACAAATTTATAATGCAGATACGGAAACATTTGAAGATCCAGTTACCAAAGAAGCATACAATTTCACAGACGCAATGAAGGTTGGTTTAATTGATTCTAGCTCAATTTTGTGTGATATTGCTTCTTCACAATCAATGACTACATCGGAAGCTGTTGATAAAGGATTATTAGACTCCAAAACTGGAAAAATAAAAAATAAAAATGGGGATTTCATATCAGTTGCAGAAGCTACTAAGCTCGGTTTATGTGCGATTGTAACAGCTCCAATTATAGCTCCATATTTGGCTGTGAAAACTATTGCAAATGCAATAACAAGTAGTAATATCAATCGTCCCAATCCTGCAAAAGTTGTTATCTTGAAAAAATCTACTGAAATGAAATCTCCACATAATGAAGAAAATATGAAAACTTCTGATAAATGTACGAAAAATGAAGAAAGGCAAAGTAACTATAACTCAGAAATTTTCGTAAGTGGACGATTCACCGACTTCATGAAACCATTAGTTACTACGTTGATTGAGGCTATTGAGAATAAACGTATAGATCCCAAATACTGTCAAATAATAGTTGATGATAAAAAATTGCCTTATACTGTACAAGGGACACTGGAACGAAATCAAATCGATTTGTCAGAAGCTATTGAAATTATATCAAGGAATAAAATATTAATTGTACGAGATAAGTCTAAATTAAAAATTTCAATTTCCAAAGATCTTACTCCCAAAATTCTTGCAGAGGAGGGGGCCTATGATGTAAAAACCGAAAGATTCCTTGATCCTGAAAGTGGTAATATAATTCCTTTCCATGAGTTCGTACTTCAATTAAAAGTGTTTGATCCTGATAATGTTTGGGTCAAAGATCTATCTACCTTTGAAAAATATGTCACATTAAGAGAATCGATTGAAAAATCTTTAATTGACAGGAACATAGGTTACATGGTTGATCCTAAAAGTGGGAAAAAAATCAATTTTTTTGATGCCATTCAACGCGATTGGATTTTAGAAAAAACGCCGATTTCAATAGAGGAGCCATTACAATTGTCTATACAAGATGCTATTGAATCAGGAATTTGTGATCCAGTCACTGGTATCGTTCAAAATCAACGTTCAAGAAAATCTATTGATTTTACTAAATCAATTAGAAGTGGGTTAATAGATATGCATACAGTAAGCATAAGAAATCCAGCAACTGATGAGATTATTCCTCTGGAAGAAGCGATCAAGATGGGTGTTTTTGATTCTGATAAAGGAATTATTGTTAATACTGAAACAAAAGTTGAAATTGATATTAATATTGCATTTCTTAAAGGTTTGATTGTTCCTAGACATCGTAAACCCATTTCATTAGAAGCTATTGTAAAGAAAGGCTTTTATCGTCCGGAAACGGGAAAAATATACGATTCATTTACAAGTCAGCAAATTGATATTGAAGAAGGAGTTCGTAGAGGAATTGTAGATGCATTTATAACAGAATGTCGAGATACTAAAATGGGTTCCTTTATTTCATTAGATGACGCTCTTACAGTGAACTTATTGAATTCAAGCACAGGACTTTTACGTGACACTAAAGCAGGTACTCTTGTTCCCGTTGGTGATGCTATTGACAAAGGTTTAATCATGACTGCACCTTTATCACCGAGCTTAATAGATGTCATTGTACAAGAATATTACATTCCGAGAACTGGGCTAGTTTTGAATCCTATGACTGGTGACTTCGTGACTATTGGTAAGGCTTTAGAGTCTGGACTTATTGATGCAAGAATGATAAAAATTAAAGACGAAAGACAAGATAGAAACGTTAAAATCAAAGAAGCTAAGGAAAATGATCTACTAGATTTGGATAAAGGGATTCTAAAGTACCCATATCCTATGACATTAGACATAGCATATGAAAAGGGATACATTTTAAGCACAAATAAACCATGGAGCCTTCAAGAAGCTCTAGCCCATGGCAGCTACGATCAAAAAACTGGCAACTTCAATATAGATAGTGAAATTCTTACATTAGAACAAGCAATAACCAAAGGTTTTATCAATTTTGATAGTTCATCCATTAAAGAGCCTCGAGCTGGAGAGATTATTTCTCTTGGAGATGCCATAAAACGTGGCCTTATCGATCCTAAAATGGGTACCGCCAATGATCCGTCAACTGGAAATGTTATAACGCTGATTGAAGCTCTGGACAAAGGATTAGTCGTGCCAGCAAAAAGAAAAATATCACTACCAGAGGCCGTATTTAAAGGTTTATATGATCCAACTAGTGGTAAATTTACAAGCCCTGAAACAAAAGAAAAACTCGCGACTGATAGCGCTATAGAAAAGGGAATAATTGATCCATCCTCTGTAATCGTAATGGATACCAAAGGAGATGTAACAACATTCATGCAGGCTATAAAAAATGGTATCATCGATTCTAAAAGTGGTAAATTCACGAACAACACAGGGCAAACTATTGACTTTAAAGAAGCATTAGAAAATGGTTTGTTCTTAGAAACACACAGACCAATGAGTTTGAGTGAAGCATTTATTAAAGGTATTTTTAATGAGCAGTCTGAAACATTTATAGATCCTCAATCCGGTGCACAATTAACTCTACTTGAAGCTGTACAAAAATATGTCATTGATCCCGAATCTATTTCTATTATTGTAAAAGACGCTAGATCAGGTTTTTTGAAGGAATATACTCTTCTTGAAGCTATTCAAATGAGTTACATCAATGGTACAACAGGAAAAGTTAAAGATTTTACTAAAGATGACACGGAAATTTCTTTAAAAAATGCTTACGAGACAGGACTTATTATTGACAAAAAAGCAACTATTTCATTGCAGCGTGCTATTCATCAAGGTTTATACAACGATCAAACTGGAAAAATTATCGATCCAAACAATAGAAGAAGTATTACTCTTCATGAAGCTATGCGCAAATGTATAATAAATCCAACTTTATCTTGCTATTGGGACAAGCGTGCTAAGAGAATGTTATCCCTATCGGAAACCTGCAGAGCTGGAGTGATTGATAGAAGAGCTGGCGTTTTCAAGGAACCTGGAGCTAATTGTTCGATTCCTCTTTCATTGGCTTTATCACTTGATTTAATTGTTGACATTGAAAGTGCTAGTTTTAGTTTGTATGACGCAGTACTTATGGATATGTATGATGCTGCAACAGGAACTTTCATTCATCCCTCAAACCAAAGAAAACTTACGCTATCTGATGCTTGTCAAGAGGAATTTATTAATCCGCTTGTATCACTTGTAAAAAATCCACTTAACAATGAATATATTTTATTAGGTGAAGCTATATCTGCTAGAATCGTTGATAGCATTCGTGGAACTTATAACATTCTAAGTACTTCAAAAACTCTTAATCTACGTGAAGCAAGAGAAGAAGGATTTATAGTACCGTATAAGAAGCCTCTTTCTATAGAAGATGCCGTTAAATGTTATCTTTACGAAAAAGAGAGTGGAAAGTTTATAGATCCTTTAATTAACGAACAATATGATTTAAGTCAAGCTATTATTGGAAAAATTATCGATCCAGAAACAACAGTTATCAAAGACCTGACTTCAGGTCAAATTAAGCCTCTTCTTGCAGGCTTAGAGGATGGTGATATAGATGTGCCAAAGGGTAAAGTGCTAGATCCAAAAACGAAGCGGTCTTACTTTATCGATGAAGCTTTGGATAGAGGTTTATTAGTAAATGTTGATAAAGCTTTAACACAAAAACTCAATCGTAGAAGATCTTTAGATTTGCAAAAAGTTCCGCTAGATAAAACAATACGTGAATGTAGTATAGAGGAAGCGATTCGATATAAACTTATTCAACCGAAAGTTGTCATTGTGAAGGATCCAAGATCAGGAGAATTTGTCAGTCTTGAAGAAGCTTTGGCCGCGCGAGTAGTTGATCCATCGAAAAGAGGCACAATAGGACCGAAAACAAACAAAGTACCAGCGCGATCTATTCGTTTCGATGATATAATCGTGTACTTGGAACGACCAATAAGATTCGAGGAAGCTGTGGAAAAAAATCAATTAATTTTAGAAACCGCAAAATTTATTGATCCAAAAAGCAAAGAGATACTCACTCTCAAGGAATCCGTAAATCTTGGTATAATTGATTCCGACTCTGCCCTTATTAAAGACTCGGAAAAAAAAAGATTAGTTAGACTTACAGAGGCGTTCCGTAAAGGTATAATGGACGCAGAAAAAGGTAGCGTACTCGATACTGCAACATCTAGATTGCATAGTTTGTCTAAAGCTGTAGAAATAGGTCTATTAACTACTCAAAAGCAAGGCTTATCATTCGTAGAGGCACTCGAATTTGGATTATACAACTCAACTTCGGGTAGCTTTAACAATCCTTTTACAATGACCTCGGTCCTCGATCATAAACGTTTGACTCTCGCGGAAGCATTAAAATCAGGCTTGATAGAGCCGTCAACGACGGTAATTAGAGACCCCGCGAATGGCATCATTATGAGCTTGTTAGATGCAATTAACAAAGGAAGAATCGATCCTATTGGGGGTAGGTTTATAGAAGATACTGAAGGGAAGCATCTCGACTTCCTCAAGGCCTTGGAGAATGGTTATGTACTCGCCGCTGAAGCTAGGGTAAGTAATCACAGATCGTTGATGGCCATTTCCTGTTATGAGCTTGCAGTCGCAGGTTTCGGAGTTTTGCATTTGCTTATCAAGTTTCTAGGGTCTTCTATGTTTAATATAGATCTTTCTTAACAGTGTGTCATGAATAACAAGAAGACAAGTTGAAGTACGAAATCAGATTACATTGCATCGGCGTACCATTTTTTTTCGTAGTTATTTATTATTATTATTATTATTTTTAACAGAAATTTATTTAACTTTAAATAAAAGTAAATTAATTCCAAGGTTAACAAAATACAACTGAAATCGCACTTCTTCTGACAATCATACATTATACTGGCAGACAATAGCAACGCTTATCGGCATGGACTCGCATGGTCCTATGTCAATCATTAAAGAAAAATAATAAAAATAAAATCACGCATGGGGTTATTTAATAAGACTCTGATCAAAATGCGACAGTGACCCAGAGCAAATTGTCCGATTATCTGCAATCAAACAATCATCTTTCGCTGTAAAAAGTATGGAATTTAGATACTCGCTTCTATAATTTTTCGCCCTGCCCTGTTATGTTCAAAGCTCTATACCAATACCGTATATACGAGAAAATTACGCTGTTATATTATAGACGTCATTGCGTGCCTTTTTCACAATTTTACCATGGGTATATATATGAAGGAACGAAGTTTTTCTCTTTTCAAATATAAATTCATGCATTGCGTCACTAACAAGAAGCGTGAATCAAACACAGTCATACGTTCAATTATACCTATCGTACAGTATTATTGACATGACAACGGTACTACCATACGTCCAATAAATGTTACTGCATCTATTGATTTTATAACTGGACCGTAAATGCAAATCGTCACGCCCACAACAACGCTTTACTCGATATTACCTATTCTCATTAGTCCTTACTTTACATTTGTTTTATCGCATCAGCAACGCTAATTCGTCCAATAATTATTACTGTTAAATTAAAGTTAATTAATAATTAAGTTTTGTAACATATTTGTTCTGGTCTTAGTTAACAATAACTATTTTATAACATTTTTTATTTGAATTTTTTTACGAGAGTCTTAACAATTTATGCGATAGGCGGTATTTATTTTAATAATAATTGTTTACGGACAGTTATATTATGTTTTTGTAGCCATGTCAAGAGGTAAAATCTGTTTCTGAGTCAAAATCACAAATCGAGTAATAAGCGATCTTCATGAGTTTGATTAAGCTGAATTTTTTATACATGTGTCGGCTACTAATAAAACGTTCTCGATCATATTGTTACGAAAAACATAATATTTGTCCATTAAACTACTTGATTAAAACCGTTTTTCCTGCATCTTAATTTTAATGGAAATTTGAATGACTTTATTTTTTCAGGTGTGTTACGTTAATTTTTCTTTAACGATAGCAATGTTGAAATTTAAGCTAAATGTCAACATCGAATACATTTATTCATCATATACATGAAAATGTATCATTGTTCACTCAACCATCATTCATAAGATTGTTTGTGCGTTTTAATTTATTTGCTTGAGCAGTTTCTTAAGTCAAGCCATGAGAAATTCTAAAATGGTTTATACTTCTATCTCTCTAGTTATAATGTTTGCTAACATTCCAATTATTTATGCTTTCAAGTGCGTATGGAGATAAACGGCAACTAAGTAGCCGATATCCAAATCTTGCAGATAAATTAAAGCTATACAGATAATTATCTACACTTATGTACACAGGTTACAGTACACACACACACACACATACACACACAACCATACAACACACACATACAACACTATTTTGTGTGTTTGTGCTTGCATGTGTGAGATGCGCCATACAAGCTTAATTTTTAAGGCTAGAATATCCTATAATAATGATGATTCTCTGTCATTGGTAAGATGGCAGATATTTATTACTAATTGGTTGATTACGCCAACGTAAATTATGCTCGATATGATGTTGTGACTGTACTCTGAACAGGCTTTTGTACGTATTGTAGCAAGCCGTGGAGGAAAAATACAAGCTGTGCGATGAGACGTTGATAAAGCTTCTACAGTGGATCGCCGATGTGGAAGACAAATTAGCTCATCAGGACGTTGTCAATGAAGACATTCAAGAGCTTCGAAATCAGATTAATTGTCTCAAGGTACGTTCATACATTTTTGAAATAGAGTGAATAACTGAGTGAATTTTCATATAGTCTGCATGGAATTCTGTATACATATTTGGCAATCCTGTAGTTTGATAGGTAGAACAATCTCAAGTGTTTTGATTCTGTTTTCATGGGGAAATGTTAAAAATTTGCGCAGGAATTCGCGTAAAATAGATATGATGTCATAAAATTTAAAATAGCTAAAGACATTAGTGGATTTAAAAACGTTGCTTGTACTGCTAGTTCTGCACTTTGCAGTCCAAATAACAACACAAACAAAACACGTGGATCAAGGACTTTAACTTTTATTATGTTATTTTCCTGCAGCAAGTAAAGGAAGACATTGAGGCTCACTCTCGGCCAATATCGACATGTCTTGATCAGGTGAGGCAAATCGTTCTAACCGGCAGCGATGTTCTGTCAAACGACGAAATGTCGTCCTTAGAAAAGAACGGACGCTCGTTAAAAAGTCGATTCGAAAGAGCCATCGATCGAACCGACAGACTGCTCAAGAGACTGATGGGAGCCAGAGACGAGCTGAACAAATTCAAGTTAGTATAATCATCCTTGCTCCCTGCGAAAGCTGAGTGGAGTTTGGCTAAACAGAGGTTTAACGGATGGAATTCATTTTAGGAGCGAAATATCGTCATTCTCTATCTGGCTGGACAAATCTCGCCGGCTACTGGAGGACAAAGAGCGCTCCCTGAGCGACTTAAAAAGGCTGACGAGCAGCACCGACACAACTCGTGACTTCATTAGCGACGTCATCGCCCACCAGGCCGACCTGCGATTCATTACGATGGCCGCTCAAAAATTCGTCGA
The DNA here is from genome assembly GCA_024372645.1 of Trichomalopsis sarcophagae. NCBI lineage: Eukaryota > Metazoa > Arthropoda > Insecta > Hymenoptera > Pteromalidae > Trichomalopsis > Trichomalopsis sarcophagae. The sequence goes on along the minus strand of QLSS01000148.1, from coordinate 30,430 downwards.
CGAGAGCAAGGAGTACCTGCAAGTGCTCAACGAGTTCCGTACGAGCCTGCCTCAGCGGCTTTCGCATAAAGAGCCGATCTCAAGTCAGGACTCGCCAGTGCGCAGCGAGGTCTCGATTGTCACAAGTCAGTACAAGGATCTGCTGAGCCGTGCTAACGCCCTGTCCGACAGGCTATCTGGACTAGGCGGAAGGCAGCGTGACTACTGCGACGCCCTCAATAAAGCCCAGGCCTGGCTACGTGAGCTCGAGCCGAGGCTGCAGCGTATCCTCTCGGAGCCGGTGGCGCCTGAGCCGAAGCAGGTTGAGGACCAGTTGGTCAAAGCCAAGAGCCTCTACAGCGAGGTCCTTGCTAACGAGCGGCTCGTTGACAATGCTAGGACCAGTCTACAGGCGCTGCTCGGCACTCTTGAAGGTCAGCTGACTCCCAGCGAGACTAACCAGCTTGAGGAGCCGGTTCGTGAGCTTCAAGAGAGACACCACCAATTCAGCCAAGCTCTTGCCGACAAGTGCCAGGAGCTCGACACGGCTCTTGTACAGTGCCAGGGTGTACAGGATGCCCTCGATAATCTTGTCTCGTGGCTCAATGCCGCCGAGGCCCAGTTTAAGTGGGTCCTTTTTTCTTAGCCACCTAGCAATCAATCTAGCCTCCGAATTCATATGCTAACCCTTACGATATTCATCTTTTAGGAACCTTCACCGGCCAGCTAGCCTGCAGAAGGATCGGCTCGAGGAGCAGCAGCGAGAGCAGCGTCTGCTGCAGGCTGATCTCGACAGCCACCGCGTCAGCCTCGAGGCCGTAAGCAGCATCGCCCAGGAGCTACTTCTCAATTCGAGCAATGCACGAGTAGCCAAGCGCACTGAAGCAAAGCTTAAGGATTTGCAAAGCCGGTTTGACAAACTTATGGATAAGTCCCTACGCCGAGGCGAGTTTCTCGACGAAGTTGCCCGGGCACTTCACGAGTTCCTTACCGAAAGCGCCAAGTTTGATAGCTGGTATGCCAACATGATCGAGCTGCTTGAGTCCAGAGATCTTAGCAAACTCGATATATCAGAGTACGAGAGCAAGATGGCCCAGCTTTCAGACAAGCGCGAGGATCATCGCGGCAACTATGAGGACCTTGTGCGCAACGGAAAAAATCTCACAGCTAAAAAAGACGTGACCGACGCTGCCTCAATCAGAGATAAGATTAAGGCCATTGAATCTCAGTGGAAGGAGTTGAGCAACCTGCTCGACGAGAAGCAACGTCTCAGCAAATCGCGTGCTGAACGACTCTCAGCCTACGAGAAATTGCGCGATCAACTTATCGAGTGGTTGAACCGCACCGAGAACCGAGTCCAAAGACTGCAACCCGTTGCGGTAGACCTTGAGCGGATTAATCAACAAATCGAGGATCTTAAGCCTATCCAGAAAGAATATCGTGACTATGGGAACACGGTCGATAAACTCAATGATCTCGGTATTGCTTACGACAATCTCATCAGAGAACGAAGCGACAGTCCTACCAGAAGACGTACTAGCAGCAGCCCAACCAAGCGTCCATGTACGTCATTTTATCACGCAAATAATACCAATCACTCATATCCTCTAGTTTTATATAGCTTCATGCTTCAGACACATTTTTTTCGCTATTCCTCCTAGGCATTTAACTTTAAGCACACCCTATCGCCGCATCAGCAATAACTTTATATATATATGTATGAATATATATATATATATATTTTTTTTTTTGTAGTACGTCGAATGTCACAAGATGGTCGTTCACCTTCCCCTAACAAGTCCTATGCAGTTCAAAGTCCGGTCTCCCCAGGTGGTAGTAGTGGATTCAGCAGCCGACGTTCCAGCCAAGATGGTTTTCACCTTGAAGAATTGTCACCTGTCCAACAACAGCTTTCCGAGATTAACAACCGATATGGTCTGCTTGGGGTCAGGTTAACAGATCGTCAGAGTGAACTTGATAACACCAGAGAGGAGCTCAGAAAATATCTGGATAACTTGAGAACGTTATCGCAATTTCTTGATAAGGTCTGATTTCCTTCCTTTTCTAATCGCAATAGAAAGCGTATGGCTGAATGTAAACTTACTCATAAAATTTTATTTTAGATTCAACGCCAATTACCGAAGGATGTTATTCCAGTCACAAAAGAGGAATCTGATAAAACGGCCAAGCAAATCAAGATCATCATCGAAGAGATGTACGAGAAACAATCTCTTCTCGATAGTACAAAAACTCAAGTACGTGATCTCGTCAGACGTAAAACCGGTGCCAGCGGTGTTGATAACCTAAACAAAGAGCTAGAGGATGTTACCCATCGGTGGAAGACGATCGCTGATAAGTGTAAGGACAGATTAAAGTTCCTTGAAGATATCAAGGAACTGTATGATACATACGAAGCTCTTCACTCATGGCTTGGAGCTAAGGAAAGAATGCTAGCAGCCTTGGGTCCAATTTCCTCAGATCCCCGAATGGTTGCAAGTCAAGTTCAACAGGTGCAGGTTCTTAGGGAGGAGTTCCGCACTCAGCAGCCGCAACTTGACCACTTGAAGAAAGTTGGTAAAAATGTACTAGCCAGAGTGCCAGCTGACTCGCCTGACGGTCAAAAGATCTCGCAGAAGTTGAACAGTATCCTACAAAGGTGGGAAGAACAGTTGAAACGTTTAGACGATCGTGCTCAAAGTTTGGGTGACGCTGTTGACACGAGCCGAGAATTTGATGCTAGTCTCAATCGATTGCGCGATGCATTGCAAGGAATTTCTGATAACTTGGACGACCTTCCTTTAGACAAAGACCCAGAAGAGCAACTGCGCAAGATAGAAAATTTGGAGAGACAGCTCGAAGGTCAGCGACCACTGCTTGCCGATGCTGAGGCTGCTGGAGCCCAGCTCTGCGAAGTTTTAAGTGATCCCGCCTCAAAATGTGATATTCAAGGAAAACTCGCTTCTGTCGGTAAACTCTACAACAACTTACAAAAGAAACTTGATCACAGAAAAGCTGAAATCGAGGGTAACCTCAGAGACGGAAGACAATTTGAAGCGTCCTGCAGCAAGACACTTGGGTGGCTTGCTGATGAACTTGGTAATATGTCCGAAAAGCTTCTCGTGTCTGCCGACCGTGAAATTCTACAGCAGCAACTAGATCATCACGAGGTATGTCTCGTTTGCTCACTATCCTATGGATTTGGCCACCTGATTATAATTGTATTTTATTCCAGCCGATGTACAGAAACGTCATGGGTAAGGAGCACGAGGTCATTATGCTTCTGAATAAGGGTCGCGATATCCTGGCGAGATCTCAGAAGATCGAGAACCGCACGCTTCAACGAGATCTAGACAAGATGCAGTTGCAATGGGATCGTCTGAAGAAAGACACGCTTGATCGACATACCAAGTTGCAGACCTGTGCCGAGCACTGCAAAAAATACTACAGAGCTCAGAATGGTTTCTTGCCATGGCTGCGACAGGCCGAGGACAGGCTTGAAAGTCTAAAGCCTGCTTCTTTTAAGCGCAAAGATATTGAGAAGCAGCTCAAGGAACTTTCATCTTTTAGAAATGAAGTCTGGAAAAAGTCTGGGGAGTTTGAAAACAACAACACTCTTGGGGAAACGTTCGTTGGCGCTTGCGACATTGACAAAGATGTTGTGAAAAATGAGCTTAGCGCAATGAAAACTCGCTGGGATAAACTAAATAATGGTGAATTGCGATTTTTTAAAGATATCTCAAGATACCTTAACATATTCGACACTGAGCATGCTGGCTGAGTATATTTATTATTACTATTATTTTTTTTTCCAGATCTCTTGGAGCGAACGCAGTCGTTGGAAGACACTGCAAGACACCTTACCGATTTTAATGAAAATTTGCGCGATTTGAATCATGGACTTCAACGATGCGAGGACAAGCTTACCTCTCATGATGCTCTTGGAGGAGCCGCAAAAGATCCAAAACTTCTCGATCGAATCAAGGTAAATTGCTGTTTCTTTGTTAAAGATCAGATTAAAAGCTGCTTCAAAAAGTTTATGCGAATATATTTACTTTTTAGAGCTTACGAGAAGAAACTGTGGCTCTGAAAAAGCCGCTAGCAGCTGTACGCCAGCAGGCAACCGATTTGGTACACAAAGCCGGCGAACAAGGAGTAGACGCTACTCATCTACAAGACGAGGTAGATGGTATCGTCGATCGCATTGATGATCTACAAGCAAAACTCGATGATAGGTGTAACGAATTGCAAAGTGCAGCGACAGCCGTTGCTCAGTTTACTGACATCCTTAGGAGTTTGAATCAAGAACTATCGAGTCTTGAGAATGAATTAGACTCCATGAAAGCTCCTGGTCGCGACATTAGGACCGTGCGCGAGCAAATCGAAAAAACAAGAGCCCTACTGAGCAAAATCAATAGATTATCTGATGATGTAGGAAAATTAGTAAACAGTGGCGAGAATCTGGTAGACTCAGGCTTTGCTGCAGATGCCGTGGCAACTCGAGATCAAGTAGATTCGCTTAAGCGGCAACTTGGTAAACTTGAGGAACGCGCACGTAACCGCGAGGAGGAGCTCAACGATACCCTCAACAAATTGCAACAATTTTGGCGTGTCCATGCCGATGTGATGGATGATATTAATGAAGTTCACGAACAGGTTAAGCAATTCAAATCTGTAGGATCTGAAGTCGATTCGATACGCATGCAGCAAGATGACTTTAGAGTACTAAAAGCCAACAGAATCGAGCCAATCAGCCGAGCTGTCGATGAATGCAATAGCTTTGGACAGGCCCTTATCCAGACGGCCGGCAGGAACGTGAACACAAGCAGCATTGAAAAGGATCTGGACAAAATGAACGAGAAGTGGAATGACTTGAAGGAGAGAGTAAGTTGTAAATTTTAGTAATATTGTAGCAATCGAACATGGTAATGAACTTTTTATTGTTTTCAGCTCAACGACCGCGATCGCAAACTGGACGTCGGACTTCTTCAATCAGGAAAATTCCAAGAGGCTCTCGATGGCTTGGAAAAATGGCTGGCAGATACCGAGGAAATGGTTAGCAATCAGAAGCCTCCCTCGTCCGACTACAAGGTTGTTAAGGCTCAGCTGCAAGAACAAAAATTCCTGAGGAAAATGTTGATGGATCGCCAAAACTCGATGTCGTCGCTGAGTGCGATGGGCCAGGAAGTCGCTGCTGGTGCTGACTCGAAAGAGCGTAAAGCCATTGAAAAGCAGCTGAAGAACTTGATTGGTAGATTCAGCAATTTGAGTGAGGGAGCAGATGAGCGCATGAAGGCTCTAGAACGCGCCATGGCCGTAGCCAAGGAGTTTCAAGATAAGCTGAGTCCTTTGTCAGTCTGGCTTGACAAGAGCGAGAAAAAGATCCGCGAAATGGAGCTCGTGCCGACCGACGAGGAAAAGATTCAGCATCGCATCGCAGAGCACAATCTCCTGCACAAGGACATCCTGTCTAAGAAGCCAGGCTTTAGCGAGCTAACCGACATTGCAAGCAGCCTAATGGCTCTCGTCGGCGAGGAGGAGGCAAACGCCCTAGCGGACAAGCTACAGGAGGCCGCTGATCGGTACCGGGCTCTTGTCGAACGGTCCGAAGCTCTCGGCGCACTGCTACAGCGCTCGAAGCAGGGCTTGCGCCATCTAGTGCTCAGCTACCAGGAGCTTCAGGGCTGGATGGAGAGCATGGAGGCTCGGCTGTCCAAGCACCGAGTACTTGCCGTCCACACAGAGAGACTTCTTCAGCAGATGGAGGATCTTGCTGATCTGAGCGAGGAGCTTTCCTCGCGACAGACTGAGGTCGACAGTACAACCGAGTCCGGGCTCGAGCTAATGAAGCACATTAGCGGTGATGAAGCTCTCCAACTCAAGGACAAACTCGACTCGCTGCAACGACGCTACAACGAGCTGGTGACGCGTGGCTCAGAGCTACTAAAAGACGCCCAGACGGCCCTGCCCCTGGTGCAACAATTCCACGACAACCACAGCCGTCTGATGGACTGGATGCAGGCGGCCGAGGCTGTGCTTCAGTCGGCCGAGCCTCGCGAGGAGGAGATCATCCGACTGGAAATGGAGATCGCAGAGTATCGCCCGGTTCTCGACAAGATCAACGCAGCTGGGCCACAACTATGCCAACTGTCGCCGGGTGAAGGCGCCGCCAGCATCGAGGCCCTCGTAACCCGGGATAACCGACGCTTCGACGCAATCGCCGAGCAGATACAGCGTCGCGCCGAGCGCATCCAATTGAGCAAGCAGCGCTCGCTGGAGGTAATAGGTGACATCGAGGATCTGCTCGAGTGGTTCCGCGAGGCGGATGGCCAGCTGCGCGATGCCGAGCCGCCGAGCAGCGAGCCCGAGATCATCCGTGTGCAGCTGAAGGAACACCGGGCCCTCAACGACGACATCTCAAGCCAGAAAAGCCGCGTTCGCGACGTTATCTCAACTGCGAAGAAGGTTATCCGCGAGAATGGCCAGCACGAGGACAGCTCGAGTATCCGCGAGAAGATGGAAGAACTGCGGGAGATCATGGAAACGGTGGCGGCGCTCTCTGGCGAACGTCTCGGAGCGCTGGAGCAAGCACTGCCGCTGGCGGAGCACTTGCGCGACAGCCATCTTGGGCTGCTCGGTTGGCTAGAGGAGGCCGAACAGCAGGTGGCCATGCTGCCGATGCCGGCCCTGCGCCCGGAACTGATAGCTTTGCAACAGGACAAGACTGAGATGCTAATTCAGAACATCAATGAACACAAGCCTCTGGTCGATAAACTCAACAAGACCGGCGAAGCCCTGATGCGGCTCTGCAACGAAGAGGAAGCCGGCAAAGTCCAGGAGGTCTTGGACAACGACAACACGCGTTACGCCGCCTTGCGGGCGGAACTGCGCGCCCGGCAGCAAGCTCTCGAGCAAGCGCTCCAGGAGTCTTCGCTCTTCTCGGATAAGCTTGAGGGAATGTTGCGGGCCCTCGGCAACGCGGCCGAACAGGTGCGCGCTGCTGAGCCCATTAGTGCGCACCCGCCGAGGCTACGCGACCAGATGGAAGAGAATGCCGCGCTTGCCGAAGATCTCGCCCAGCGCGAGGAAGCCTTCGCCGCCGTGAAGAAAGCTGCGAGCGACGTTATCAACAAGGCGCTAACCCGTGGACCCTCGGATCCCGCGCTCAACGACATCAGGCGCAAGCTCGACAAGCTCAACAAGCTCTGGGCGGACGTACACAAGTCGACGAACGACCGGGGTCAGAGTCTCGACGAGACTCTCGCCATCGCGGAGAAATTCTGGTCAGAGCTAAGCGGCGTCATGGGAGCGCTGGCTGAGCTGCAAGACGCACTCTCGGCACAGGCGCCACCGGCGGCCCAGCCTAAAGCCATCAAACAGCAGCAGGTCGCGCTTCACGAGATCTGCCAGGAGATCGATCAGACTAAGCCAGATGTCGAGCAGGTGCGCCAATCGGGCCACGAGCTTATGGGCCTGTGCGGCGAGCCGGACAAGCCTGAGGTACGCAAACACATTGAGGACCTTGACCAGGCCTGGGACAATGTCACCGCGCTTTATGCCAGGCGCGAGGAGAATCTTATCGATGCCATGGAGAAGGCCATGGAGTTCCACAACACGCTCGGAGATTTGCATAACTTCCTCGAGGAGGCCGAGGTCCGGTTTGCCCGAATGGGTCCGCTCGGCAGCGACATTCACGAGGTCAAGCAGCAGATCAAGGATCTTGCCCGGTTCAAGGCCGACGTTGACCCTCACATGGTCAAGGTTGAGGCTCTCAACAGGTAAAGCTATATTCTCTCTATCCATGCTCATTCGTCTCGCTCACTTAATTTTTTTTTTCACGAGCTCATTCGCGCCTGACTTTTCACTTATAAATTCATTTTGATCTTTCACTTCATTCTATTTTATTCTCATGTCTGCTGGATCGGCCTGATCGGCTCTCAGGAGACTCATAAGGCAAGTCGCGCCCAAACTCATTGAAGCGCACACATGCATTTCTATTGTTGCATTATTGTTTAGTCATTGTAGTTAGAGCATGATTTCGGCTTCAGCAAAATACGTAAACTGCTCGTTCGTTTCCGCACTATAACGATAAACTGACTATGATGTTTCGTTTATTCGACAGGCAAGCAGCGGAGTTGACGGAAAGAACCTCGTCGGAACAGGCCCAGGCTATCAAGGAGCCGCTCGGAGCGGTCAATCGCAGATGGGACGCACTTCTGCGCGGAGTCGTCGAGCGGCAGAGGCTGCTTGAGAATGCGCTGCTTCGGCTAGGTCAGTTCCAGCATGCACTAGACGAACTGCTGGTCTGGATCGACAAGAGTGATTGTACGCTAGATGAGCTTCGAGCAGTGGCCGGCGACCCTCAAGTGATCGAAGTCGAGCTTGCCAAACTCAAAGTTCTGGTGAACGACATTCAGGCGCACCAAACGAGCGTTGACACGCTCAACGATGCCGGTCGGCAGATCATCGAGGACGGCAAGGGAAGCACCGAGGCTTCAACCACAGCCGAGAAGCTTGGCACACTTAACCGACGCTGGCGCGATTTGCTACAACGGGCAGCCGACCGACAGCGCGAGCTTGAAGATGCACTTCGTGAGTCTCAGTCATTCACTGCTGAGATCCAAGACTTGCTCTCATGGCTGGGTGACGTTGACAATGCGATCGTTGCCTCCAAGCCCGTCGGCGGATTGCCCGAAACCGCTTCAGAGCAGCTGGAACGCTTCATGGAGCTGTACAACGAACTTGAGCAGAACCGACCTAAGGTAGAGACCGTTCTCCAGCAAGGCAAAGAGTATTTAAAGCGCGCCCCCGATGGCAGCTCCTCTGGGCTGAATCACAATCTGCGCACGCTGAAGCAGCGCTGGGACAATGTTATCGCCAGAGCCAGCGACAAAAAAATCAAGCTCGAGATTGCGTTAAAGGAGGCCACCGAATTCCACGACGCACTCCAGGCCTTTGTCGATTGGCTCACCAATGCCGAGAAGACCCTCACCAATCTAAAACCCGTCTCGCGCGTCATGGAGACGATTCTCAGTCAAATAGAAGATCACAAGGCCTTCCAAAAAGACGTAGGTGTACATCGTGAAACTATGCTTAACCTTGACAAGAAGGGCACGCATCTTAAATATTTCTCGCAAAAGCAAGACGTCATTCTTATCAAGAATCTTTTGATCAGCGTTCAGCACAGGTTAGTCTACTCAGTTTTTTTATCTCGCTTACACGTTCGTGGCAATTTTTACAGGATTGCTCAAAAAATCATTCGGTTTGCAGATGGGAGCGTGTTGTCTCGAAATCGGCTGAGAGAACACGAGCACTTGATCATGGCTACAAAGAGGCGCGTGAGTTCCATGATGCTTGGTCCAATCTCATGAACTGGCTTGACGATACCGAGAAGGCTTTGGACGAAGTGGCTGTGGACGGTCTAGGCGGCAATGATCCCGATAAGATAAAATTCCGGTTGCAGAAACATCGTGAGATCCAATTGGAGCTCAGTACCAAACAAGGGAGTTACGATACGACTATGAAGAACGGTAAGACCCTTAAGGACAAGGCTCCAAAGTCCGATGAGCCGGCACTTCGCGAGCTACTCAACGAGCTCAAGAGCAAGTGGACGGCGGTCTGCAATAAGAGCATTGACAAGCAACGGAAACTCGAAGAGGCCCTACTCTATTCCGGTCAGTTTAAGGATGCTGTTCAAGCTCTACTCGACTGGTTACACAAGACCGAAAAAGTGCTTTCTAACACCGGGCCGCTTCACGGTGATCTGGACACAGTAACGAGTCTCGTGGAGCAGCACAGGAACTTTGAGAGCGATTTAGAGTCGCGAGCCCTGCAAATGGACTCGGTCACAAAGACCGGCCGCGAGCTCGAGTCCAAGGCCACAATCGAAGATGCCACAAGCATAAGGCAACAGCTGTCTGAGTTACACACGCTCTGGAACACGGTCACCAGATTATCAAATAATAAATCTTCGCGGCTCGAAGAAGCTCTCAGGGATGCCGAACAGCTACATAAGGCTGTACATGTGCTGCTTGAGTGGCTCAGCGATGCTGAGATGAAATTGCGCTTTGCCGGACAGTTGCCCGAGGATGAGCAAGAGAGCAGGAATCAACTGATGGAGCATGAAAAATTCCTCAGAGAGCTTTCTTCTAAAGAGGTCGAGAAGGACAATACGCTCGAATTAGCCCGCACAATCTTGGCCAAGGCTCACCCAGATGGAGCAGCTGTTATTAAACACTGGATCACTATTATTCAGTCGAGATGGGAAGAGGTTGCCACCTGGGCCCACCAGCGCAACCAAAGACTTGAAACACACATGCAAGGACTCCAAGTAATGAAATGACTAATTTTTCTTTATTTTTTATTTAGGGATACTGCGAAACTCGAGCTCAAGTAATGCATTTTCTCCATAGGATCTTGATAATCTTCTAGAAGAGTTACTCGCATGGCTTGAAGGATTGGAAAACACTCTGATCGCTCTGGAGGCTGAACCTTTACCCGATGATCATGCAACGCTTGAAATGTTAATTTCTGACCACAGGGAATTCATGGAAAACACAGCTAGGCGACAGAACGAAGTGGATCGAGTCTGTAAAGCTAGACAGATAAAACCTATCAAGGACACTCGCAAGGTTTTCAAGAGCAAACCATCAACGCCCATGTACGTATTTTTTTTAATTTATCAGCTATCTTAGTCATGATGATTTGCTATCAATCATTTATTATTTTTATTAAATTTTGTGTATTTTCGTACTGAACTAAACGTCATATATTCTACATCGCATATTAAAGTTCCATTTTATGCCTGCCCTCTGTTTAATGTATCGCATAATGCGTATTTTTGCATGTACATTACATCCACTGGACTGTAGTAAGGAGCATTACCAAGAAAATGATTACGAACACTCATCACTTCGAAAGCAAAGGTACGAATTCATGGTAACTCAAATAATTTAAACGCAATGCTTTCGCCGTCATGAATCTCCTTTAAAATATAGATTCTATTACTCGCAGATAATTAAGTAGTCATTGAAGAAACATATTGATAAATCTAGTTAGCGTGGCTTAATATTTTTTTCTATAATTTTACAAAATTATAATAATTCTCGATTATATGAAAAATGAAAAAATATATTTATCCTTATTTTTTATTGTAATTCACAATTTAAAAAATTTATTAGCTTCAAAGGAAGTCGAGATCTATCCCAGTCAACGAGACATCTTAGGTACAGTATAGCTTACTCTTCTAAAATTTAAATATACACATTCATCGTCGCGCATACCAACGTTTTAAATGCAAATCGCACTAATATAATTGTTTTAAAGTGCTTTTTATGCCTCTAAAATTGTTTTTATTTTACGTAATCTGTATTTATTTGCGCTCTGATTTGCTCGCATGACCACTCACTATGTTTTATATTAATATAATTTCCAAGCCTATTTTCTCGTGATTATAACTTGAAAAGTAAAAGTAAATTCATAGAATTTTATACTCCTGTTTCTCATATTTTATTTTCATACAACGTACGAGTTTTTAATAAGAATTACCTATAACACTCAAAAAATAACAAATAATTAATTGTTTACATACAAATAATTGTGGTTGTTTGCGAAATATAAATATAAAAAAACAATACACGGTAGTACAAATACCACGTTTTATAAGCAACTGCGTAAATGTGCAGTCGGCAAAGCCCTTTTTTTTCAAGATTTGAGTAGAGTGTTTTGGAGTGATTTGAGGCATGTTTTGTTTAGCCGAGCCAGCCCGGGCCGTGAGCGAACTCCAGATCCGTCATTGCCTCATATTGGTCCTCGGTTTCCACCTAAAGGAAGGTTCGTATCTATTCAAGTATACGTATCTATCTCATTATAATCAAGGCATGAACTCAATTAAAGGTCATCGAGTTTTACCACCAAGAATCCAGGCTGTAGTTAAAGTTTGTGTATGTTTTTAGTCGAGGAATAACCTTTATATGCCTTCATATTTTGTTTTGAGATTTTTAATTAAATTTTCCTATACCTACATTTCTTATATTTATTAAATCATTGCGTTATTGTTTAAAATGAATCATTTAAGTAATCCTTGGCTTCTTTGATTATTTGTTTAAAGTTCAGTTTATGAAAACGTCGATCATTTGTTCAAATACAATGTGTACGAAGTTAAAGTACGATTTTTCTTAAAACTTGCATTATCTTTTAAGTTGTGAAGATTCTCATAATAAGCATTCAACACGATTAATAAAATATTGTAATTTCAATTGTAACTTTGAATGAATCAAGCAGTAAAGGAGCCGAACCAGAATTCCGGAATCCTAGGGTCAAGTTACTTTGGGACAGGTGGAGAAACGTGTGGATGTTGGCGTGGGAACGACAGCGACGACTTCAGGACAAATTGAATTACATTGAAGAATTGGATAGAGTCGCCAACTTTAGTTGGGAAGATTGGCGTAAGAGGGTGAGCATTCTGCTTTTGAAATTCACAACATTCAGCTATTGAATGTTAACGTCTTAATATGACTTCATTTTAGTTCTTGAAGTTCATGAATCATAAGAAGTCGCGACTAACTGATCTCTTTAGAAAAATGGACAAAAACAATGACGGGCTCATTCCGAGAGAAGATTTTATTCAAGGAATCCTTAATACAAGTAAGATTGCTTATTCGCAAAAAATGATAATAATATTATTTAATAACAATTTTTGTAATATAGCTCTACACAAAATGTTATACCTCACAACTTCAGATTTATTTACAGAGAATGATAGTAACATTATTTCCATATAAATTATTTATAGAATTCGATACCTCGCGACTTGAAATGGGTGCCGTTGCGGATCTTTTCGATCGTCATGGAGAGGGCTTGATTGACTGGAAAGAGTTCATAGCTGCACTGAGGCCTGATTGGGAAGAAAGACGGACGTACAATGATACTGATAAGATCCACGATGAAGTGAAACGTTTGGTTATGCTGTGTACGTGTCGACAGAAATTCAGAGTTTTTCAAGTGGGCGAGGGAAAATATAGAGTATGTATAGATCAATTACGAATTAAGCTGCTCTTTTATTTAATGGAACTAGTCCTCAAGAATACATATATTTTTACAGTTTGGCGATAGTCAGAAACTTCGTCTGGTCAGAATTCTCCGTTCTACTGTGATGGTGCGCGTTGGAGGCGGATGGGTCGCTCTAGACGAATTTCTATTAAAAAACGATCCATGTCGCGGTGAGTTATTATTACTTTTTCATGTGATTACATATGTTTAAGAGGCTATTAGATTCATCTTGATACGTAAACATTATAAAATTACATTTTCTCCACACCTGCACCGAAAGTACCACATTCCCTCCGGGGTGCCTGGAGAGAAATGTGCATTTTCGGTGCTGGTGTAAATAAAAATAGTATATGCACCACGGGAGGAAAATTGAATAGCCCATACCTCGTGTTTGCCGCCCTCGCCTTCGGCTCGGGTGACAATTTATACGAGATATGGCTGTCCAAGTTTTTTCCTCTCTAGGCACGCAATATACTATATGAGGATGTTTGCCCTGCAAGCTGGAGCCAGATGGCGTTAGTACGCTTCTCAGCTGTCATGGCCGCTGCACCTACAAAATAGCTGAATACATAGCTGTGCTAGTCTGCTGCGTACTCATGTGCCTAGCGTTGAGAGTGTGGAGGGGGATCGTCATTTAAACCAACATGATTATTCGCATAATCGTTGTAAATTTTGCAAAACCTAAGGAATTTTTAGAATTAAATTGCAAACGTTTTGTGCTACTTTTATGCCAATATACAGTTTTTATATCGTATAAATAAGCTACCTCAATTATTCTATGCAGCGAAAATCTAGAAACAGCCTTATATTGGAATAAGAGTAGCATAAAACGTTTGCAATTTAATTGCTGATTCTACAGGAGCCTTGGGTTTTGCAAAAAGTAATGTTGGTTTGATTGGCGTCTCCCCTCTACGCTCTCCTGATTATACATTTGAATTCGCGGCAGTCTGCATTCTGTTCTTCTATTGGTGAGAGGCGTCCATGACAGGTGAGACGCATACTGGCGTTACCTGGGCCGAGCTTGCAGGGCAAACATCCTCATAGTGTGTGTACATGTACTTATACACGCATAGTTACTTTAGGCAGTCAAAAATTAATAGGTATCAATAAAATATAATTATTATTATTTTTTAATATTACTATCATCATTATTATAACTTGTTTTACCATTTATTTCATACAATAATTATATTACTGGCGTCATTATTACGTTTTAATTATTTTGCTGTGTCATATACATCCTATGATTAACTTTATCTATTAAACAATTGAATACACGATACGTGAAGCTCTTAGCGTATAATAATTATATTTTGCAATATGCTTGACAAACTTAATAATATTAATAATAAATAACATATTTATGTTTATAACAATATGTTTGCGTGTGATCTCAACTCCTGAGGTAACAAAATTAATGTTATTAACTACAAAATCAGTTGTTCCTTTGTTAACAACTAAAAAAATGTAAATAAGGGTGTATGTTTGCTATTTGCTTATGCTTAGCCCGTAGATTAATTATTGTAGAATAATTTGGTTTTTTTTAGTATCATCACAATCAAATCCGAAACAATTTAAAAGAATTTTTATTACATACTACGTTTTTAAAAATTAAACTATTGTTGAAGTGAAAACAATAATTATTTTATTTCTTTTAAATGGTTTCATTGATATTTCAGCATTAAAACACAGTGTAATTGATTAACTTATCAAGTAACGCCAAATTTTCTGCTTCTTTCCTTGTATTTACATCCGTACACCCTCCTTTTTCATTTTCCTAATAATGTTCATACGAATCATTACCACTTAACAATAACTACTATTTAATTACTCCATTTGCTTCTTATTGTGTAATCGTCAATAGTTTTTTTAATGCCAATACCGGATCCTAATAAACCGGAACAACACGAGGGATGGTGTCCTCTCGGTGAGACACAAAATTTCGAAATCAACTGCATTCTTAATTGTGTATTTTGAGCTTAAGTTTTTTAGATTATCGAATATATTCTCTCTCTCTCTCTCTCTCTCTCTCTCTCTCTCTCTCTCTCTCT
>QLSS01000148.1:0-15253 GCA_024372645.1 Trichomalopsis sarcophagae | reverse complement strand
TCTCTCTCTCTCTCTCTCTCTCTCTCTCTCTCTCTCTCTCTCTCACTAATATTAGTAAGAACCAATTAAGATTACAGTTTTTATCAATATTGCATGATTGTCCTCTAATCGTTTTGTTTTTGACTTGGTTGTGTTATCTTTCATTCGTTTCTCGTGACCACCCAACGTATCATAATTTTACTAAAAAAAGTATTTATTGTAATATAAATCGTATCCATCAGCTCACATTCGTTTAACTACTAGCATTATATTTTGTTAATGATTTTAGGTAAATTTTAAGGTTTGTTATCCTGACAAATAATTTATTATTTGTTAATTGGGAGTTTAAACTTGGTTCGCGCGTTTGAAGGTTAACCAAGATGGCGGCCAGAAAGT
Source organism: Trichomalopsis sarcophagae (assembly GCA_024372645.1). Lineage (NCBI taxonomy): Eukaryota > Metazoa > Arthropoda > Insecta > Hymenoptera > Pteromalidae > Trichomalopsis > Trichomalopsis sarcophagae. The sequence goes on along the minus strand of QLSS01000148.1, from coordinate 14,878 downwards.
CTCCGAAATACACAGGGCTCTTATGGAGCTTCATTAAAAAATGTAGAATTATAAACTTTTACACGATAAAAAATCTTGTCAGTGTCCTTACACACTCCGTGTGAATAGAGTGAGGCTATACTGTCGTCAAGAAACATGATAGAAGGCCAGAACGTTATAAATTCTGGCATGATTAACGTTTATGGTGCTCCATAAAAGCTCTAGAAATAATTGAGCTCTATTCATTAGTTTTACAAACCAGTTCTTCGAAATCCAAGCCTTATCTGGTCACAGGGATATTATTATTAAAATGAAAACGATAAAAATGACGTAAAGTGTTGGATGGACTGTACGTACTCCTGCTCAGATACTCAAAATAAATTTTTTTAAATCAATTTGTAGTAAATATCGTTCCTTTGCTAAGTACTTAGTAAAAACTCAGCGACAGAGTTTCTGCATTTTGGAATTACAGTCCTGGAGGAATGAATAAGTGCCGCAGACTTTTTTTAGTGAGTTTTCTGTATTCAGTACATAAATACGTTTCGCCCTAGATAATAGTCAACTTCAGAAGTTGATTCAATGAGTTCACATACAATTTACAATAATTTTTATTAAAAATTTGACTGAAAATACTGAACTCCCATATACCAACAGTGTAAACAGAGACTTTGTTGACGCCATGTTTCTTAATTCTCGAAGCTGCCACTAGTATCGCATTGCAATTTTAAATTCCCAATAGATAATCGATTTAATGCGACCATGCGGCTAAATTCATTCAGTACTCAGCATATCAACACGTTTTAGATGTTGTTTGCATTGTTTTCTTTGATAGGATGTTTCATTTTTCATTTTTGAGTTTATTATCTTTATTTAAACTTTAAGGAGGTAGTAAATAATCTCCTTAAAGTTTTAGTTAACATAACAATCATATTAAAAAATTATCGGTAAACGTTTGATTAAAAAATAGGGTTAAAAAATTTCGTATTTCAAGCCCAATTTTGGTCCATCAAGTGGTATGATTTTATTGATTTTGGGAGTGAAATCCCCTTTTTATCTTTATACTACCTATACTTAATTGTGCACTATAATGTATTTTTTGTAACACATGCACGATTTTCGCGTTTTTTTCTTACCTAAAATTAGGGACTAAAGTAGTCGTTCTCCGATTGGCGGGCAAAAAAATGCAGCAGCGGGCGTAAAAGTATTTTTGCGCCTGCTACTCAATTCATTGGCAAATCTTCTAAAAACGCGAAAATCAGTACATGCGTTACAAAAAATATGGTGTGCACCAAGGCCTAAGCTGGCTTTTTGGCCTCGTGTGGTTGCAGTACTCGTCTGCGGCTCGTAAACGCCCTCGCCTTCGGCTCGGGCTAACTCGTCTTAACTCGTACTGCAAACTCGACACTCAGCCTAAAAAAACCCACTTTACGCCATTGGTACACAATATACTATTTAAGCATGATGATTTAATTAACTGCGTTCTTTGTTTATTCCAATTGCGATGAGGTATTATAATGATAGATACAATTTATGTTATAATTTTAAAAGTAATAGTCTATATTATTAATTAGTTTTCAAATAGATGTAAGTTTAAGTTAGTCTGTCAATAGGCGGCCGATTAATTTTAAAGTACGAATTTCTTATCAACAAATAAACAATGAATAATAAATTCGTACTAAAAAGAGGGAGAATTCTCGCATTCTTTAAATGTTTTCTTTTCAATTAATCTCTGTCAATGAAAGTTATTAAGTCATAGGCGAGCGAAAAGAGTATTATATTAAAAACAAAATTTTTACACACGCCGTGCAATTGACAGGGTACTGCGTAATACTTAAGTTGTTTTTTTAAATCCCATTTCTAAATGAGGTTTTCTTTGCATTTCTTTTTTTTTCAACACATACACTGTCGCGCACTTATATATGCTTAAACTCACGTGGACGCGCACACATACCGACTCTACACTGACACACGCACACACGCCACACGCGCCGCAATCGCGAATAAAAATGTGTATACATGACATTGCTCTGGTTACTCATATTGTGTTTTGCAAATTTCTTTATCTTTTTCCCATTTACAATAATTTGATTAAAATAAATCTTATCTATCTACCTATACCTCAATGTTCGGAACTTGCATGACGTGTTTGTAAAAATTGTTACGTTCATACGAATGAACTTCAATACGCTTTCTTCGGAACCATATTTTAATTCTTAAAAATCGCATTATCCGTCTTTTCTGTCTAATTTTTTTTATAAATTCTCTAAAAAAATTCTTGAAATTGACATCTTATCCGAAAATCCTTGCATATCCTGTTAATGCTTCCTGACTAACTGCGTGCACGCGACACACAAAACTAGCCAAGGGAAGAACGAATATTGAACTGAGAGAGCAATTTATACTGGCGGACGGTGTGAGCCAGTCAATGACGGCCTTCAGATCCAAACCAAGTCCTACCTCGACTCTCCAACGTAACCAATTGTCATCGGCTGGACCGATCACTAAGGTAAGGAACCTCGGACGCCCATTTCTCACTCATTCATTTCCGAGTAGTTGTTCTGTGTGGCCCTCTCTATCGTCACTCTTCCCCGTAGTCTTTCTCATCTAAACCCTTACAGATTTTGACCCAGTTTCGCCTTTAAAGGCTTCTGCATTTTGTAAACTTTTCCGTTGTCTACTTGCTTAGATGAAGTGAGGCAAAAGCTTGTCGCGCATTATTCAGTGCAACTTCCCTGGCTATTTGCCTCATTTTTATCGAGTCGTTAATACCTCACAACTGCATCCACATTCGACACTTTGTTTTTTAAATACAAAAGCACCAAAGCACAAAAGCTCATAAGTACGCGGCACCCACCACTGTAAAAATAAGCATGATGAGTGAAGTGACGACAAGGGTAAGTATCTAAAGAACTCTTTCTTGGAGCTGTCTCTTTTAGGTAGTCTTGTTTGTGTTTTTTATCTGTTGCTGATTGCTTGTGAAATTTCATAAATTTAATTGTAGAGATGCTTGTTTTTTTCTTTTTGCCATGCGCGTAAGCCATTGTTTTGTCCTTGTGATAAATGTACAAAACGCACGAGTACGAGCAAAATAAGCAAACGAATGAAGCTGGGTGGTAAGCTGAAGGCCCGAAAAGTCGTGGCGAACAAAAATTTTATCTGTCATGTACATGCCTCAGGAGATGGGATTTACCTCGGCACCTGTCTGTGCCAATTTTGAGATACTATGTCGCGATTATTGACTGTATAGGAATTTCGCGCGAATGTTTAAAAAATGAGTAAGCACCGGTTGCTAAACACTGACTTGCTTTGTGGTGTAGCGGAAGAATTTATGAGCCAGCTGATGCCAATTTTTGAGAGTTTAAGACAAAAGGAGGATCTCCCGTGCTCGTATCCTCTCCACATGCACGCCCCCTCTTATCATTGGGTAAATAATACAAAATTTCTTCATATTTTTCATTATGCTTTTTCTGTATCCGATCTTTACTGGCGTAATGCTCAGTTACGTATCTACTGTTAAGGGCAATTCCCTATGGTCTTTCATGTTCACTGTGTTTTTTTTTCTGTTCCTTTTCTAATTACTTTGTCAACACACGTTTGGTGTAGCGTGTTGCAGTGAATCTGTTTACGCACCCATGCTATAGATGCGAGCTATTGTCACGCTTTTTCATGGGTTTTATTAGATTTGCAGTAGCGGCTAATTTGTGTTCCTTATCGAGCCATAATATGTAATGACTTACATGGGCACGAAGTATTTCGTCCAAACTTAAATTCTGCGCCAAAATACTGCGCGTGATTTGACGGTTAATTCTCGATATAGTCTGTAACCGTCGATTTTTTTTTCCATGAAACCTGGTCCATTGTTAGAATAGTAAACTTATTCGAGCAGAAAATGATTCTAGTTTGACAAAAATCAGTGTGCCAAGCTTAATTGTTTTCTTTATAACTATACCACTGTTCTCCGTAAGTTTGCATGAGTCTTTGGCCTGTTCGATCTTGATCCCTGAGTGGACGCTGCATATAAAAAAGTGTCTTATTAATGTCCCGGTTTTTTCATCAGTATCGTAATTATTTATTATATCATTGATATTATTACTGACACGTTACAAGTTTTGAATCTGATAATTTTCGCTATTCTTACTTCTTTCAATAATTTTTTTGATAGAATGGGGGGGGGGGTCCAGTATTTAGACGATTCATGGTTTCTTTCAACATGACTATCTATTTCCATTATTTCAAAAAAAATAAATCCGATTGTTTATTAAGAATTAGCTAAACATCAGCATCTCATCAACAAAAGAAATTAGTTACGAATAAATAATATTATGAGCGTATTACGATATATAAGTTTATTCGAAAATAGATATGCTGCATGAAAAATCGTGAATTTTTGAGTAATTGCGTGGTTGTTGAGATATTTTTTTTTTTTTTGTTGAAATGATTAAAATTTAAATAATATTTTCATAGTATCTTATAATTACTAATTCCGATAACGTCTTATAATTACGCATATGTCAAAAAATAAGACTTTTTACTTTAAAGAAAATTTGTAAGTTAAAATAACAAAATAAAATAACGAATCGACTAAATTGCAGATGCCCCCTCCCCCTCCCACAGAATAGTAAAAAATAATTATCCTAGTAGGTGCCATTAGAAAAGTGTCGATTGCTAGGAGCAATTGGTACGTATTGCAGAACTGATATGATAATTTTTAATATTCATGTATCTTGTTCGCTCCTGATAACCTATAATTCGTGCAGCTATCTGTATGTCTTGGCACAATTTCAAATAAGCGACTTGCATGTATCAGGAAGAGTTAACTGTAACGAATTATGTAACTGCAATAAAGGAAATATATTAATCATTCAGTAAAAGATCGAACCTTTAAGGGTTGATTTACGGGCCCTGGTAGAAATCGATTTCATTTAAAAGCTTGTAAATACCTAATTTCTCTAAGAAATTACGAAAAATGGCCCAGTTTTCAATCATCGATGAAACGCTTTTCAAACATTTCTTAAGCATTTGTTAGTACAAACGCATGGTGTAAGATATTAGTGATCCTATTTTTCAAGGCATTTTCAAGGTTTTAAAAAATAGCTAGTTAATGGCTGGGAAAGGGCTATGTAAAATGTACTCGGTCAAAAAAATGAAAAAGATGGAAAAATCATGAATATCTTCATAATGTGTGATTTATTCTTCTTCTTCTATTTTACAGTAAATTTACAAATAAACCGGCCATTTTAAATATTCAGATTTCCACCAGGGAGGAGGGGGGGTTCAGTATTTAGACGATTCATTATTTTTGTGAACATGACTACAATTTACACTATTTCAAAACAAATTATTCTAATTTTTTATTAACAATCGGTCTTAAATTAAGTTAAGGATAAATTTTACCCAAAAGTATAAGAGTCACGATTTTTATTGCAATATTTATTAAGTAATATTGTTTTGAAAATTCGGTTTCCTAATGATACGTTTAAATGATTGAGAGCTCACATGATCAATATGGCGGCGCGAAGGATGAAAATATATATGGATGTATAAACGCACGTTTATATAAGTATTTATTTGTATATAGCAGAATCATGTCTATTCCCTATTTTTTTTTATTATTTTTGGGTATATTGGGCTGGCAATCAGAACGTACCCATAATACAATGGAAAACTTAATGTTTACTCGAAAATGGATATGCTGTATGGCAATTCGTGGATTTTCGAATAATAGCGTGGTCGTTGAGATATTTCTTCGAAATGGATGACAATATCTGGAATTCCAATAATTTAAATTTGAATTTTTATAGTATTGATCTTATAATAACAAAATAATGATTTGTCAGTTTTAGTTAAATCAAATCTACGCAAGTTGAAAAACATGACCGTTCCCATTTTTCCTGCAAAGTTCATAAAATTTGTCATCACAGGAGGTCGATATTTTCATTAGATACATCAACCACAACCTATTCCTAGAATATTTATGCTACGTCACGTTACAGCCATACCAATATATGTAGTGCTTCTGAATTAGTCTTGTATCGAACAAATTCGAAAGTTTAATGCGATAAAATAAAGAATCGTCTAAATTGCAGATGCCCCCCCTTCCCTTCCCTCCCTGATCTATGTAATAGAACGCCGTCTGCTGGAATGAACCTTGATAGCACAGAACCGGTTTAAAACGTTAAAAAAACGTTTTACTCTAAACCATTTTAACGTTTGTAAATCTAGTTTAAAAAACGTTTTATTAACGTTTTAAAAACGTTGTTTTAGCCGTTTTTAGAACGCCACATTAACGTTTTATGAAAGGGTTAATTGATTATTATAAATCGAAAAGCGTACATTTCCAACGTTTTTTAAACTAGATTTACAAACGTTAAAATGGTTTAAAGTAAAACGTTTTTTAACGTTTTAAACCGGTTCTGTGCTATCAGGGAAGTTACTCTCGCGCATGTTTCTTGCAACATCAGAGATCCATAAAATAGAAAAAAAAAACTATAAAATGCAAGTTTACTATTTACCGAGTTTCCCATCTATACGCATACCTATTATCATGTAGTGCGTGATAAAGCTCTCCTAATTAAGTGGAACTCAAAAAGTATTTGTTACTTCCTAGCCATCAATGAAGTGGCTATGGAATGAGGATATCCAATAAAAATAATGCTGTTGTAACAACGTCTAGGTGAGGGAGCGCAGCGCTCGAAGCGTACCGATGGGCCAGACGAGAGCTTCGCGAACGTCATTGAATGCTGGTACACCTGACAGTCTCAGCGATAACGAGAGCTCCTTCCGCACTCCGGCAAGAAAAACAAGCACACCCTACAGGAGTACTCTCACTCCAGGTACTTATTTACGGATGTACGAATATTGCCGAGTGATCGCGGCTCCGCGCTTTTTCTCTTTTTAACATCGACTTATCTTCATCCGTCTTACTTGATTCTGCAGGAGGAAGCCGACCGTCGAGCAGACCGGCGAGCCGGCCAGCCAGTCGGCCAGGCAGCAGACCAGCATCACGGCAGGGCAGCAAACCATCTAGTCGCTATGGTTCGACTCAGTCTTTGGATAGCACCGGTGAGTCTCGTCGCGTACTTTCTTAACCTCCCCACTTCACTTGCTGCTCAATCACAAGTCTGATGTACTGTTTTTCACAGACGATCCCAGTACTCCGAGCCGTATTCCACGGAGGACCGGTGGAACCACTGGAAACACACCGACCTCTAGCCGACACAATAGCATATCCGGCAAAAGGCTTACTATTTCTACGGTGAATGGCTCCGGCTCGCGACCCCGAACTCCAACTGGTCTTGTTAGTCCAGCCAGTGGAACGGCTTCAAGGTTTGTCCTTCAATGCCGTTATAAGTGTATTTCTCTAACTGCTGCTCTGCGTTGTCCCGATTTTGTAACCGTCGTCTTTAATGCATCAATGATAATCATGCAATATACAAGTGCAGCTACTTTTGAAATTTTTTTTAATACTATATTAACGCAAATAATTAAGTCGTTTTTTATTTTTTTATGCATGCTTATTTTTTATTCCGTTTTTGTAACTGTAATATTGTTTTCATTGCGGTATGCGTGATTTGTCACTTTACGCTTTTTATAAATTTTTTATGTATATAAAATTTACGCAGACTATATCGGAAATCAGTGTTTTACATACGCGTGAAAGACGATTCTCCATTTGTGCGCGAAATAATGAACTCTTTTGCCGCATTAATATAAAAATTTACAATTTATACGTTTGTACACCAGCGCTATATGCGGAAAACTGGAATCTAAGTTTGGGTCGGGTTAAACAGGACTTACTCGGATGCTTCTTTAATATGGTAAAAAGAAATGAAAAGTCTTGTAAAATTGTCGATCCTTTAGCGTGTGCAAGTGTGTGCGCATGTTTGCGCCTATGTAGATTTGAGGATGCGGGTGGACCCAAAAGCTAATTGACTGTTATAAGATGCTTATATTATAGTGTCAAAATTAGTCTACTATACTTACTAGCCACCCAATAATAAGTTACTACATTTTAAAATTTAACTTTTGTTGCTCGAACGTTTTTTTAGGTTTAGCTCGATGAATCGAGCCTCGAGCATACCAACTCTTACTGGTGTCGGAACACCAATTAGGTAAAGCAATAAAATTAACAAATTTAATGCCAAACTTAATAAAATTAAAACTTTCATCTACTAGTTCATTTTGGTTGTGTAGCGGTGACACACCAATATGACACATTATTAACGACTTTGCTTATTAATACTATGCTAGTGGTGGTGATATAATGTCGTTGAAACTCTTTAATTTATTTTTAATAATATTTTATCTCGCTTCATATTCTAATAAATACTTGCACCCATCCAGATGGGAATTTACAATTTCAAGCTAAAATTAATAATTATATTTATAGCACAGTGTGGCTAAAATCCGCTGTTAAGTCACGCCTATCTGTGACTAAAGTAGTCCTTTTTTGCACCGTGTTTATCACACTCACTACGCTCGTGCGCTAACCTCACGGTGCAAATAAGGACTACTTTAGTCACGAATAGGCGAGACTTGCAGACTTTAGCAGTCTGCGCTATAAAATTTTATACGATACTCTTGACTTAAATAGTTCAGTTTTACACGTCGCTTAGCGCCTTCGCTGCGCTCCGTATAAAATAGAACCATTCAAGTCACACGTATCGTAATCTACTATTGACATACTAATAATGGTGATGGTTTAGCCGATCACGGATTCCTGTCTATGTGGGACCGGAGATAAAATCCCCCCATTCTACGACCAGTAATATTTCCACACACTCGGTGCAAAGCAATCATTCGACAATTTCTTCTGACTCTACTGGGTATGCTGGCATGATTACCTCTTCTCATTTTCTCGAATATCTCCCTTTTTAACCAAATACGATTATTTCTCCTATAACTATATTATCTGTTTTCAAGTTAAGTAGATGGATTACTATAATAGGAATGATTTTTTAATGCAATGAATTCCTTTTTATTAACATTCTATAAGTGTCTGCAAATAAAATTTTTACATGTCTTGCACGCCTCGTGTTCCATTTCAATTAGCCTTATCACCCTGACTAACCCATTGCCTTTTTTACGCTATAGGAGCAGTTCCGCCCGCACAAGCTCAACAACTAATATACCAATGGCTTTGAAGCAAGCTAGGTAATTTAACAGTAATCTATTATTGTATGAGTATCATCTCAACGTCTAACTGCATATTCCGTTCCTGCTAAATTTAACGCAGCGCATTTTATTAATTAATTATTCAGATATTGACTGAGAGTATATTTATATTACTGCATCAGTTTCATGTCAATAATAGCGAAGTATTATCATCTTAACTAGATTTTCTTTTAAGACTGCACTTTTTACCGTGTGTAAATGTATTTATTATGAGTTGATAGATATCTAAATAGTCAGAATAAAATACTAAAGATTTTTTATTCCTTAATTATGCCCTGATACATTTTCTAATTACGATATGTTTTATTTACTAGAACAAGAACGCCGTCTAGTGGCACGAGTACTCCTTTACCGCCGGCTTCAAAGCTTACGAGAAAACCATCCGGTGCATCAGATACAGCCGTAACGCCTATACAACGAAAACCGAAGCAACCAACGCCGATTGAGCAGAGGGCTCCTTTCAGGTTGTAATTTGTCAACACGGCACGAAGAGAAAGCTAAATTTTCCGATGCCTCGGACGCCGTTGATTAATGATTAATGAAATTGATACAAACTTGTTAAATATTAAAGATAAAGTTTATACTAATTGCTTCTATGTACTAATCTATCCACCATACGAATTGTGAAAACCGATACTAACCGAATAAAGCAGTGAATCATTTAGTACTATTGTGCAGAGCAGAAATCATAAGTAAAACTATTGTGTATCTGCGCTACACAACATTTACAAAAAGCATGACGCTGAGAACTTAAATATTAAAAGATGTCTATTGATAATTGCGTAAAAGTCATCGGTCATTAAGTGCAAATAATAATGGTGAAAATAGAATCTTATTTGATACAAAGTAATGCGAGCTTAACAAGCTTTAAGTTAAAATAAAATTTTTTATTAAATATAAAATATATAGGCGAGTATGCGTTAACTTCAATTTTTACGAAAATGCGTTTTTGGTTGTGGGTATTGACACAGAACTATTAGAAAACGCACGTTTTGTAATCAAAGAAGAAAAAATTTGTTAACCTATTAATGCAGTCAAAAACCGGCTCGCTTATGAATACTTATTGCGACGAGAAGGTTTAACGTTTAATATTAATAATCCTATGTCTCGTACTCATTTTTTTTTTATAAAAAGTTATATTATTAACGTTCTTAATTTTAAGATACTTTATTACTGTAAATCGCGTGTTTATACATTAATAAATTAAAGAATGATCGTCTCCCTCATTTCATTCCTTCATGATCTTGTTATTTGTTTTTCCAATATTGCTGTGCGAAAAATGAAAAAATTAAAGGATTCTATTACAGGTTTGTAATGTTTTCTGTTAGAAGTCTATTTTAAGATGATTACTTATAAAATTAAGAAATTGAATGACAAAAAGTCAGAAATCATAAATTTTGTCGGATTTTTATGACAAATAAAAAAAACAAAATTTGAAACAAGCACATAATGTAAATATTGGTTTATTTTATTGCCCTTCATCTCATCTTGCGTCGAAGTTCTTATTGACATATACAATATTTAAACGATTAAGCGCGACGCTATGTTAATCATACACACACAAAGACAGATAACTTATAATCCGAAATGTAGAAGAAATATTTTGGTTTTGTGGAATCGGTAAGGTCTTTTTCGGAATTAGTTTGAATTAACCTGCGTTATGTACACCCACCGGTAATTGAAACTTTGAATATTATGAAAGCGCGCCATGGTCAGGTAACGTAAGATTGACCGGGATCAGGTAGGGTTACGTGTATCATGCCGCATACAAAGAACATCGCGATGCACCTAACCGTACCTGACCCCGGTCAATCGTACGTCACCTGACCATGGCGCGCTTTCATAATATTCAAAGTTTCAATTGCCGGTGGGTGTACAGTGAAGTTGAAAATTTTAATTAAAAATGTATGCTTATACTAATAAAAATAAACGATTAAAAAAGTCATTTTGACTAAAATTTAAATAGTGACGGTTCCAAGAAGAACCGTTGTGAAAGCATTTCCAGTTTATGCGATGAACATTTAGCTAATAATAGGTAGAATCTAAAATTATATCTTAGCTTAGTGATTTTTATAATTAAGTGCGATTAATGTTTTAACCGTTTTTACGCAAATAATTTTTTGTTTCTGCCTTTTTTTAAAATTCTGTATTGACGCTAATAATGCTGTGAATCAAATATAAATATATTTAAACGTAACGCCTGAATTTATTATTTCAATAAAAATTTCAGTTTTACCTTTATTCCAATAGCCATAAATAGTACATTAGACAACTAGGGGTGAAAGTCGATGATGGCCTGCGGCGCCCTTGACTCCTGCTCGTGCTCAATCATCATCCTCGCGTGAAAAAGCCAATTCGCCCCTTGTTTTGTGCCGTGATTTTTATAATGAGATCGATAACGCTCTTTTTAGCCTGCCTGAAAAAGCAGTGATCCAGTATCTCATAGTAGAATTTCGTTGTAAATCTGAATTGTGTTCGATGTCACACGGACCGATGGTATATACATACATATATGAGATGCGTCACACACACGCAGACACACACACACACACACACACACACGAAAATGCAAATATTTAAGGCAAAAGTGTTTTTTCCCTAGGGGCGAAAGTACTCACTTTCGCCTCAGATATATGTATGTGTGGGTGTGTTTATACGTGTTATATACACAAAAACACTAAAAAGGCCTTTCGCCTCAGGCTTAAAAAACTCTACTTTCGCTCCACTTTTTTGTAGGTGAAAAGCGCGATTTCCCTCTCTCTCTCTCTCTCTCTCTCTCTCTCTCTCTCTCTCTCTATGATATGTGTTATCGGGCTATGCAGAGCGGAGCAGGATGAAAAATAACTGTAGACGGCTTATCTTGAGTTCAAATGTGTCTTTTAAGTATTGAACGTAGACAATGAGTCGATTGACCAAATAACATCACACCCCCTAAATTAATTAATTGTTATTTCAATTAACGCGTCAAAGATACTAAGAGTAAATAATGAGATAATAAGAGTAAAAATATAAAAGTTATATCAAGTGGCGCTACCGCCGAAGGCGAGTTTGAGAAGCAGACGAAGCCGCGGCGCCTGTGACACTATATTTACTTCTATATTGGTGTTCGGATTTTTCATTATACAAAAAAAAAAAAATACTTATCATTACTGTTGGTCAGGTTTTTTGGCTCATTAGAATATTTTCTGAGCTAAACTATGATTTACAACAAAAATATTAGTGAAAAGGCTGCTTATTTTTATAATATGTGAGTATATAATCCACAAATGCTAAAATCACGTCTATGTTCTTCAGCCCGAAATGTGAAAGGATCGTTAAGTTAGCCGCAAAGCTATATACAGATGGGAATTGCTTTCTCAAGAAAATATAATAATATATTACGATATTTAGAATTAAGAGGTTGCCGGTGCATACTCTGCGTTGCGGAGCTGTAACAGTAACTAGCTTGTCAGGGTAGCCGATGACAAGCTTCAGGTTGTTTTCAGTGTCTTGGTATAAAAATCATTCAAGTACGGGGTCTAGGTGTACAGTGTGGCCGATGTCGAGGTCTAGGTGGCGCACTCCGTGGTTTTTTATGTCTAGGTGTAAAAATCATTCAAGGGCGGTGTCTAGGTGTACAGGGTGGCCGTTAATGAGGTCTGGGTAGTTCGCACCGTAGTTTTTGGTGTCTAGGTGTAGAAATAATTCGTGGGTAGTGTATATCAGAACAATCAGTGATTTCATGTTAGTGATAAAAATGTTACAAAAAAACTGTGGTCGAAAGGTGCTAAAGATGCATATATTTTATTTTTACGACGTTGAATATGAAATACTCAAAAAAATGTACTAAAAAGGATTGAACTCTCTAAAAAAATTAACTTTGAAAAAGGTAAAAGGTTAGGCGAGTTTGATATATTCCGCAACGAAATTACAGATAGAAAAGAACTGAGATCAATCAAACAAAGTCAAGTTTATTATATTTAATCGTACTGAAGCAAGGAACAACTCTCAAGATAATTACTACATAACTTGCCATGCCAGATCTCAGATCATATCAACAGAAACTAAATACCTTGCAGTAGCAACTTGGAGAAAGCGAACTTTTGATGGCGAAATAGTACTCTTAACGATAATGGAATGGAAAATTAAAAAAGTTAATGTATGTTAAGCTAATACCCCAAATTTAGATATCTAATAACTTAAGTGTAACAAGTCAGTGTCTATCCTCGCATCAGAGAAGATTAACAGTCAAAGTCTTGAGTCTTCAAATCCTAAATGCACAAAATCAATTCTGTATGTGCAGAATATCTTAACTAAGCAATGTTTGTATGTTGAACAGTGCCCTGTTTTTCTATCGCTAGATAAGGATCTAATTCAATAAATTTTTCTTGTCATAATTAAATACTGGATGAAAAATTATATTCGGTAATGTTCATTTATCATCAGCGTCTGTCAGCAGCTACGCAATTTCTTTTTAATTTATAAAATCTTAGTTATATTGAAAGTTCTTCAGTATGACTATGCTTGAGCTTATACGTACATGATACCTTAGATGACTAAATCATAGATGTCGCAAACGTTTATTTGACGTTAACACAAACGTGGGGGTTGGCGAGCGAAGCGAGTAGCGGGGTACCCCCCTAGTAACAATAAAACTTTTGTCATGTAATTATTTAAAATATATCATTGTAGAAAATAGTATGCTCAAATGGTTGGAGACAAATGTAGAACCTAATGAGATACTTGAGCAATATTAGATTTCTACTCACAAAGCACGTAGATCAGAACTGATGGTCAAACAACTGTCAGTTGCTGATTACATAGCTAAATATTTATGTTCACAACTTCAAAGTGGAATTTCTATGGTAATAATAATTTCTACAATGATATTCAACCAAACAAAATACTTTTGTAACAGTAATCCATTTTTTTCCAGATCTTAAAAGATTTTAGCTTACTATATCGAAAGGAGGCACAGCTACTCCACGATAAATGGAGTGTAGTTAAGATGTGCATTATTAATGAATTAGGAAATTGCAATATAAGAAATCTAGAAGATGCAACTTTACTGAAACTACTTTCGACGAACACCATAAGTGAAGGTATAAGCAATTATCTAATTTTCTGAGTTATTAGAGAACTTACAGTAACAATCGATTTCAGATGTTTAGAATATTATTGTTTTATATCTCATCCCATTTATAATTCAATCAAAACGCCCTGCGGCTAAAAGAAAGTTTAATGGAAATCAAGTAGACGAATCAAATCAAATAAGGAGATATTCTGTACAAGAAAGACGCAACACTTTTCTTTATGTTATAGAGGTAGTATGAAATAAGTACATCATTACAGGAACAATTTTGACATTTACTTTTTGTTTCAGACTGTAGGTGATTTTGAAGCTTTCCTAGAAGATTTAAAAGAAGATCTACGAAATAAAGGGAAGACACTTCAGCCACTCATTGTCATCATAGGTCTAATTGTAAATCCACTTTCGATTCATGTAATTCTAAATGAAAATCAGTATGATTTTAATTCATTTCTAGATGCATTAGATTTTACTTTCAAAGTATTTTTGGGTTTCGATTGCAAATACCCGGAGGGTTCTTCAACTATATGACTATTTATACAAAAAGCCATTTATGGGATACACGTTGAAGGCGATAAAGTCACTAGTTCGATTAACATTTTAATAGGATTGTTACCGACACGATTCGAGCGTTTATCTCGTTATTTAAAACATACT
>QLSS01000147.1:256762-291375 GCA_024372645.1 Trichomalopsis sarcophagae | reverse complement strand
TATTATTATTATTATTATTATTATTATTATTATTATTATTATTATTAAAAGGTGAGGTGAGCCTCCCAAGGGAGGTCCCGGACGCTTAGGTAAAACCATTGTGTCGGCCCCTAATGAAGCAGTGTCCTACGCGGGTAGGCCAGCCTTCCACCAGAAGGCTAGTATGGCCCCCGAGCAGGTTGCACCGATGTCCTCGCACGTGGGGAAGTGATCCCCCAGGTACAGGTGTCTAAGGTAGATGACGGTATTAAGATCGAAACATCTTTCCATAAACTTGCTTCCCCGAAAATGGCAATGAGCATAGCTCAAAAGGCTCAAAAGTGCGATATGCTATGTACGGGTTTGCGTGCTACACGAGGTTTGTTACGTGTAGCGCGCCAGCGTATCGGACCTAAGCAAATTCTGTAAGCGTAGGATGTGTGGGCTATGCGTGCGTGTATGGATGTATGCATGAATAAGTCGGTCCGCAGAATTAAATGCTGAGGTAGGAGCCTGTTCTCCCCAGAGCGCGCCCTCTCACATAGCACGAACGCAAGCCGATCGACTCACAGACGCGGCGCCAAACAGCTCACGAGGGAGCAAAGGCTCCCGGTGCCAAATGTAGGTCACCTGATGACGTCGCAATAGGATGCGAGTTCGAAGATGGCGTGCCGTTGCTCCGGTGGTGCCCGGAGGTCGTAGAGAGGGCGGCGTTGACTGGGGAGCGATAGGGGGGTCAAGCAACGAGATTCTTAACACGAAGCTACGACCACCCCCGCGCAGTCCTCCAAGCAGGACAAGGAGAAACGACCCTGTAGAAGGGTAAGAACAGGGCCCAGCTGGGCGGAAAATTCTAAGAGACCGACACTTCGTTCGTAGCTCTCGTCAAGAGTAGTAGAGAGATAACCTAGGTTAAGGCGATACTGCGAATACAACTTTGTGAACTATCGAGACATATTGTATACCGAAATAAATTATATATATATATATATATATATATATATATATATATATATATATATACATATGTGTGTGTGTATGTGTGTGTGTGTGTGTGTGTGAAGATATGTAACACTTTTACATTTTGCAGTAGTGTACCAAAGATTGGACGACAGTATGGACCGTTATTTAGATGTCTTCTTAATTTCTTTATAACTAATTCCGTCTTCACTGATTCGCTGACAATATATAGTTTTTTTTTTTAATAATAAAAGTAGTTTCGAAGCACGAATGGCCGAGAATGAGAATTTTAAGTCGCTCAAATCAAGGAAAACACGATAATTTGCGTTTTTCTCTTAAAGGGGATTTTCTACGTCGACTTAGCCATGGTAGTTCAATTCAGTTAAAAAATACATTCGAAACTAAGTATAGAAGTCGAATCAATATAGTTTTGAAGCAAAATTGGCCAAAAATGGGAATTTTAAGTTGTTTAGTTTAAGAAAAACGCGATAAAATGTGCTTTTCTCTTAAGGGGGATATTCTACGTCAATTGAGAAAACGTGCAGAAATTAATAAGATCCATTTTTTCTAAGCTTTGGAATAAAATTAATACATTTTTATTGAAAGTTTCCATGTGCGGGCACCTTTATTGAAGTTATGTAACATTTGAATATAGAGACTATTTTTCCCATAATCGAAAATACTTCATCTTATAGCATACCAAATTTCATTTTCCTAGCTTGTTTCTACTGGGAGATCTACGATAAAATCCTAAAACACGCCACTGGGCGCCGCTTCCCAGGAAAAAATGACAAGACTTAATGAAGGATTCGTACGCGCTAAGGTCGCAGGCGTACACATTTGCAGCTGCTATGCTTCTCCTAACACGTCGGTAGAACTATTCAGACAACTGTTGGACCGAATATTACAGGATGCTGTAGGAAGAAAACCGATAGCAGGTGATTTCAACGCCTAGGCAGTAAAGTGGGGCAGCCAAAGGACAAATGAAAGAGGACTAGTGCTATTGAAAGCATTCTCCTTCCTTAACTTAGTTAACCAGGAATGTTCTTACACATTTCAAAGGGAAGACGCAGGGTCCATCATAGATCTCACGTTTGTCAGCAGCTGCCTGTTTGGCTCAGTTATATCGTGGATGGTGAGCGATCATTACACAAATAGTGTCCACCAAGCGATAATAACGAAGATAAGAATATCAAACCAGAGATTTAATGAGAGGGCAACGATAAAAAGAGTCGATTGGAAAACAAAGGATTATGATAAGGAGACATTCCTGCTGTCTCTAGAAGAAATACAGCTGTCTGGATCTGCAAATGATAAGGTCGAGTACGTAATGGGAAATATAACCCGAGCCTGCAATGCAACGATGCTAAGGAGGACTTAGCATAAACAATGGACGATTGTCAGTATACTGGTGAGATAAAGAAATTGACTCTCAAATAGTGTCATCGAACTAAAAGACGGGAACAGCGGGCTCCAAAGAAATACTACAAGACGAAATCCCTCCAGCATCCAAAAAAAAGCTACTCGTGCAGAGCTTGCTCTGCCTACGCCATATAAAAAAAAAACACCCACACACATAAACTTATCTATAGTCATTTGCTGAAAACACTATTTGTTAACTAAAAATACATCAAAACACACTTCCTACATGTTTTTACACAAACTCCAAAAAACCTTTATTGTATTAAAATGTGTCTGATAGTCTCCGGCTATAAGTTCACTTGATCGCCAAAACTACTCCTCTTAAGAGGTTGGGGTGAACCGAAAGTAGACTGGAAGTAGATCCGAAGTACACCGAAAGTCGACCGGAAGTGACCCATAAGTGAACTGGAAGTAATGATAAAAAATACGAAATGATCTAGAAGTGACCAAAAATAACCGGAAATGAACTGAAAATATACCGACCGAAAATAAAAAGGAAATGACCAGAATTCCTTATTTTTTCCTTAAGTATTTCTAAGGTGTGAATAGGAAATTAATCAAATGGTTTTTTTTTTTCAACTGGCATTTGGAACTCGTAAGTTCATCGCCTCATCTACGCAAGCCTTCCACGCTGCCCTATCTTGTGTCAACCCCACCTAAAATGCACCCCTCCGATCGACACCCACCCGTCCTATTCCTATACTAGGTCCGTTTTTAAGTTGTCCTTCCATCGGCGCCTAGGTTTTCCTAGAGGTCGCGTTACCATCGGCCTGCCCTTCACGACACGCGCTGCCGTACGGTCATCTCCCATTCTCGCTACGTGACCTGCCCATCCCAATCTGCGTGATTTTTTTATTCTGTTAATTTTTGGTGACGCGTATAGATTGTGTACAATTCATGATTTTATTGCTTTTCTTTACAGATTTCCCCTTAGACAATGCTAAAAATTCGTCCGAAAAGCGATCTGCTTGTATCGTCCGAAACAAAAAATTCTTTAAATTTTCGCGTTCTAAGTTACTTTCTACATGTTCGCGATTCCACCAATTATCGCAAACTGTACAAATACGTCGTGCTACATCCAGTACCGTTGGCTACATACACCATAGCTTTTCGCACTTCCATCTCGTCATGTTTTTCTTTGTTTCATCGAATATTCTACCCTGTACTGGCCAATTCGCTTCTGGGTTTCGCAAGAAGTCAGGTCCAACTGTCGCACCGTTTTGTTTTTCCATCGTGTCGCGAGGTCTGCGGGGTTCACTTTCGTCGGAACCCATTGCCACTCCGCGCACGTGGTAAGCTTGCTTATCTCTCCCAACCTGTGCGCCACAAAAGTTTATCGTGCGATTGGCTCTGATTTAATATAACAAATGACAGTGACCAAATCAGACCATAAAAAACGCTTCTCAATTTTAATTCTCAACTCTTTTTCGACAACGGCTTGAGCGGTGCCATGAGCGGCTTCATCATGACTAACGCTACATGTGCCTGCCCGTCTGGTAAGCTGAAATGCATATAAACAGATGCCGCAAACGCTTTTGAACTCGCATCACTAAAGACATGTAACTGAGCACCCAAATAATTCGTATTTTTTGACGTCAAGCATCGCGGTACGCAACACAATTCTACTTCTCGCAACGCTTTTACCCATGTTATCCAACTCACATGCTCTTCGTCGCGGATTTGCTCGTCCCATCCAACCCCACTGCGCCAAATTTTCTGCAGCAATATTTTTGATTTTAGCGTAAACGGCGAGAGTAGTCCGAAAGGGTCATAGACCGACATTATCCGACGTTATTCTACTTCCGTCAAGAATATCTTGCGCTACCTTTTCTGCACCCATGTTAAATCCTATCGTATAGTCCGGAGTTTTCCAAAACATGCCTAAAACGCGCTCCCTCCCTTGATCTCGAAAATGTGTTTCATCAGATTTCTTATCGCGTGCTTCTATCGGTACGGAGTCAATCGCCCTCACGCCGTTACTAGCAGAACTGTGCATCGGAAAGTTAGCGTGTGAATTTATCTTGATTACGTCACGTACAAGCTGCGCAGCCTCGTCAACAGTTGGCCGACACGCGAGAAAATGATCCGCGTAGCTATCACGTTTGATACTCATTGCTGCATCAGGTTTTGTCTCCGCGAACGAGTCTGCATTTTTGTCTTTTACACTGTGACGATTTAGTCCCGAAAATTAAACACGTCATTTCAGATACATCTGGCTCGCGATCTCTATCTGCTCCGCGCCATAAAAGTCTTTTCGCGACGCTATCCTGCTCATTACTTGTATACGCATGTATACGCATCATTACGTCCGCCAAAGATACACGAAAAAAAATGGTTAGTTGTGATAACCAAGTACTTGGTTGTGTATGGGACAAGAGTACATTAAGGTTTAAAAGTGAACTGTGAAATCATTGTTGATCAGATATTATGACTTTAATAAAATCTCCTAACGATCAGGCCCTTATGTGACCTTCTCTCACAAGTTGTCGCCAAGAACTGACGCTCTACTCATTCAACGCCGCTGAAAACTCGGGCCTACTAAAACAAAGACGCTTTCCCGAGGACTACCGAAGGGACTCGAAGCAGTGTGCGCGCTCCTCTATATCTATAGCTATACACACGCAGTCATGTGCCTGCGCCAATGCGTCCCACCACTCAACTCTCTGGCCTGGCAGTCACAGATCAGCCCTTTAGCTTTTCTGCACTGAAAGTGAGTAGATAGGCTATAGGCATACCAGATCATAGGCTACTGGATCACCCGGGGTGATTTGGTACGCCGGCTCGTGATAAGAATAGGGCCTCCCTTCTCCAGCCCCGAGTCTCCCTTCTCTAGAGTGATTTTGTATGCCTATAGGATACTGCATCACTCGGCCTGGGGTGATTTGGTACGCCGGCCCATGTATAAGCATAGGGCCCCTCTCCTCAAGAGTCTCCCTTCCTTCTCGCTCGCTGTGGCCCTTCCTCCTCCAGAGCGGAGTCTCCCTTCTCTTACGTGAGTTGGTATGCTTATAGGATACTGCATCACTCAGCTTTGTATAAGATCCCCTTTTATCGAAATCCGAGTTTCCCTTCCCTCTCGATCGCTAGTATACTGAGAGCAAAGGCTCTCTCTCGCTCGCTGGTATACTGAGAGCAAAGGCTCTCTCTCGCTCGCTTAGATTCGAGAGATATGACCTGCTGGTGTTGGGAATGCGAGGGTGTCAGTTGTGTTTTGCCAGGAAAAAAGATAATTTTTTAGATTCATGATGCAGCAGATTAAAGACTGGCCGCGTGTGAAAATTCAAAGCGCTGGATGCAAAGCATGTACAGCTATGTTAGCGAGGGAAAATTTTTATTGACATGACTTATAAACATGCTTACGTGTTTTTCGCTAGTCCTCGAGAAGCTCGTTCTTGTTGGACCCATCGGTAATCAGAGATGCTTTTTTTTAATTCTTCTACGTATAGCTGCAAGCGGGTGGCATTTGTGTATACGTAGATTAGCGAGTGCTCGTATGCGCATGAATGCATGTGTTTGCACAGTAATGGGTTTTCCTCGACCAGAAGTTATAGAAAGGGTGAGTAGTTTGGAGATGTGATGAAGATAATTATCATACTTTGCTCCTGCGTATACCTGCAAGCGAGTATTTGTGCTTGCATAAATTAGTGAATGTTCCCATCCGAAGGAATGAAAGTATTCTTATCCAATGTGTGGTTCAGCGGAATATCTGTGTCTTCACACTAATGCGCTTTCCTCGACCAGCAATTATCGGTAGGGTGAACAGTTTGGACACGTGATGAAACAGAAGATAATCATCACAGCAGATTTGCCCCTACTATACTTCTACGCATACATCCCTTTCGCTCGCTGCTTCTGTCTCTCTCGCTTTGAGAGTATGACTTACTTTTGGCGGGAATTCGAGGGAGTAGTTTGAAATTGATCAAGGGACAATTTTGAAAAAATAATGCAGAATTAATTTTTTTATTTTAGAGTATATTTCATTCATTTTTTTTCACATATTGAATGATAGAATAATTTCATGCGTTGTACATTGTGTTGCGCACAGCTAGCCTTGTAGATGATGGATTATGATTTGAACAAATTGTAGCGCACTTAAATGATAATTTTGCAGGATTATAAGCATATATTAGAATATTATAAACAGGTGGTAGTTTGAATCGCTAAAGCTATTTCTGTTTGCAATCGCCAATTACAAAAATTCTTTTTGCATCATTTAAATTTTCATGAAGAATGTTTCTAATTTCACAGTAATCAAATCCACCGTCGTTCCACGATAATCCGTGATAATGGTGACTGAGCCAAGTATTTTCTTTTTGCAATTC
This sequence comes from Trichomalopsis sarcophagae, assembly GCA_024372645.1. NCBI lineage: Eukaryota > Metazoa > Arthropoda > Insecta > Hymenoptera > Pteromalidae > Trichomalopsis > Trichomalopsis sarcophagae. The sequence continues at coordinate 284,692 of QLSS01000147.1, read as the reverse complement.
GGTAGAAAGTTTTTTCCAGGGAAATGGTTTATTAAGTAGAAAAATTATGGGATCACTGATACTTTCTTCATTGAGAGTAATGAATGCAACTTTCTTTAGAACATATTCGTTTTTCGCTTGCTTAAAACCAATCAGATCCTAGAGAGGTCCGAGTAGTGTCCGCTCGCTTGGCAACGAAGAAGCCACAACAAGGAGCCTCAGCAGGCCTCTGTGTCTGCCTAATTGCTTCACCAGTCTACTCTGCATACCTTGAAGGAGGCTCATCTCAACCACAGGGAGTAAGCACACGCCAAACTAGCTAGCATGTGCCACGACGGACACGCGCACTCCCTCTGTCTCTCTTTCTCTCTCTTTGATGACACTATCCTTTAAAGGTTGGCATACAGCGACACACACCAACTCCGGGTACATCAGCACGCACGCCACTCCTTTTTCCTACTATGAGAAGAAAGAATTGAGCGAGTCTTGGTTCGGCGCTCTGCCGATTTCTTCCTGGTTCCCAGCGTCAACTCCTCCCTCCCCCTCCCCCCAACAGGCCCGCTTATATCACAATGACGTTGTTCCGATTCTATATTTAGCCATTTTTCTAGAATACGTTTGCAAAGAGTGTGCCTGTATGTGCATAATTGCTTTAGAAGATCTGAGCAAAAAATCAATGAAATATGGTCACTTGTAATTTAGCGTTGATCTGCAAAAAGTAAATCTTACTGTTGTGTTACTTAGATGTGCTAAAGCAAATCATACACATTCAGGCACACTCTTTGCAAACGTACTTTAGAAAGATGGCTAAACATGGAATCAAAACAACGTCATTAAACGCCCGGAAATCAAAAGCAGAAATTAAATTTCTTTATTCATAGAATGAATTTATTTGAATGCACTCTTCGGCTTCCAATCTACGCTTGAGATGCGCAGTCGATAGGGATAAATAAACATATTGAATTCTGCTTTTTTTAGCAAAAAGCGGACATTTTTGAGTGCTGACTCGAAGTGTTATGTTTTAATTTTGATATTCCTTGGAAACGCGAACACGAACAAACAAAAGTTATTAATGTTTTCTTTATACTTTTTTATTCGCAGACGATTCAAAAAGTTAAATGATTATGAGTTTAAAATTCTGGATATCAAATTTTTAGAGCTAGAAGATTTTTGTCCTTTTTGCCTTTACGTTTATGAAGATTTTGTGATATAACCTGTTTACATTGTATTACAGATGCTTAGAATGTACTTATATTTTGGAGTTGACATGGACATACTTATTGAGCATACAGCGGCATTCGTGTACTTGCTTGGCGTTTATTTGAAGTTCCTAACATCGATTATTTTTGAAAAAAAGGTAATTAATATTTGTTATTACAAGATATACACGGATGTATATACAAAATAGAATATTACATACCAAGGACGTAATGTGGACTTTTTTATGTGGAGTTTCAAGTATGAATCAGCAGAAGCTAGAAAGAGCTCGCATTAAGAGCCAAACTAGAATCATACGAGGTCAAAAGCCCACTTAGCACTTGGTGTACCTCATATTTTTAATAACGCATGGACTAGACGTATTTTTACATTTTTCCGTGCATGCTAAGCGGAGCTGACAAGACTCACTAGTTGCCACTGCACCTTGCTTTTATTCAAACATTAAATACATTAAAATCAACGTTTGTCTAATCAGTGGGAAAAAAATATTTTAATCTTCTAAAGTGTGCCAAAAAAATTCTTAACCTTGTTAAGATCCTAGTGTAGGTGGTTTTTATAATCATCTCTTCTATCATCATTCCGCATCATTCACTATAAAACCACAGATTAACAAATGATATAAAACTGCTGCACGGAGAGAAATATTCACGTAAAAATTACTATACATTCTACGAATGAGGGGACAAACTCCAGTGCTAAGCTTATTTACTATATTGATACTAAAAATTACTATATATTTACTAATTTATGATACTCACTGTATCTAAAATTGCTACGCAGTATAGTAAAAATTGTGAATATGGGGAATTACGAAAAAGATGCCATTTTCTGGTTGGAGAAACAGTCTAACGGGGCAACTGGACTTGTGCACGGCGGCCGAAAGTCGCCGCCGTGTCATGAAGCGGTTTATAACTATAACAACTAATACGCCACGGCTTTCCCTCGATGATCCTGGAGTTGTCGTGGACGTTAACCGTCGGTACAATGACGACTCCGTGCTATGCAGCCGGGTTACCCGTGTCCAGGATTTCTCGACTGTCGACGGCGACGATGATGCCGCGACTTTTTCCCGGTCTAACCCTGCCGAGTTCGTAAGCGGAGTATAGGAAGGACGTCCTTTTAGGTTGACAATGCGAACACTATTTGTCGTGATGATAAGTAATATATTAAAGTCACTTGAGTGTTACAGTGGATTATGCGCGGCGCGCCAGAGGACTGATTTTGATAGACGAGCCAAACGTTCGGTGTCACGAACCTCGGCTTCGGCGTCTGTAGTTCGCATCAGTAACAATTCGTAAAGTGTCAGAAGAGTTACGGGATCACAGTGCGCGTAGTTTCACTAGCTCTGGTGTGCAAAGTCGACGGCGGTCGTTCGACGGCTAGTGGCGAGGAGGTATCCCTCTTAGCCTGGCTGCACGGCTCCTTGGTGGCTTAGATACTGGTGCTGCGCGATCTCGCGAAGAGGATGGTCTCGTCCTCGTGATGTCTCGTGCTCTCGCCTCGACGATGCTTCTCTCCAGGTTTAGTGTCTCGATTGCGCGCACGGGTCTGAATGATTTGCCATCCCGATTCTATCTGACTTGCACGAGCCTCTCCGCATGACTTGGCAACACCGTGACTGGCTGCCGAGCCATCATCGCGCGACCAAACAAGCGATACGTTATTCGCGGCCGCTCGTTACAACAAAAAAAGGCAAATGTTGGGGCACGCTCCCGCAACTTTTTTTCCCCTGAAAAAGTTACATCTGACACTGTTTTATAGACCCTTCTGTCAAAAGATCTGTCAAATTCGTTAAAAAATAGCTATTGTTTAACGGCATATATCTAATGCATAAGAGCATAATCAGAAAATGTGTTACGGTAGAGTGAAAAACAGGAAAAAAGCTGCAATTTAAAACAAAAGTGCGTTGACAATAATTAATTTGAAAATCATGAAAATTGCAGGATTTTTCAAGGTAAAGAAATTTGTATCTTTTTTCATGATTTGTCTGCATTTTCAATTTTGCGTAACTTTTGACCAAATCAATCATCCAATCGGTGTTGAAACGTAGTTTTGCGTTGTTCTAAACATGTACAACAAGAAAAAAAGTTGCTGGCACGTGCCCAAGCATTAGTCTTACGGTTTCTCCAACCAAAAAATGGCATTTTTCTCCTAGAATTCCCCTTCTACTCTTTGCTATCTAGTATAGTAAAATTTAATTAAGTTTATTCCAGTATTCTGTAGATAATTTAGCAAATATTATTATAAATGGAAAAAGAGTCTTCGTGTCCGCAAGTGATAACCGTCCCTGATGATTTTTGACGTAATAGTACGTCTCGATATGGGTGTCGAAGTTATGATTTTGAGGTTAGAGTAGTATAACAAAATTTTTGGTCGTATCCACATGTACTCGCTCGCAAGTGTGTACGTATCGGCGCGTATATGTACGGTAAATATCTTTGTATCTCCAGTTAAAATTTATTATATAATAGTAAGTTTGAACCATGTGAGTATATTTCTTAGTCGGTTATGCAGAGAGCGAGGGAAAGAGTAATATTCAATTAATAATTAGTTTAGTTTGTATGTTTGGGTAGTTAAAAATATATCAGATCTGAGATTTTGGAACAAACTGTTCTCTTTTGTAAATAGTTAGTGTACAAATCGGGCCTATCAGGAGTACTACTTTACCAACCGTCGACCACACCACGCGCAGAGCGGCGCATACCAACCAGCAGCGTTACGACGTAGATTTCCCTCCGACACCACGACCACAACATCCAACGACATGGCCTTCAATGTATCCAGCGACGGCCCGTCAACATTGAACTCAACCAAATGATGATCTACGTGCTATGCTTTTGAGTTTTAGAAATGATAACCTCATTTCCATGCAAAACCAAAATAGCTCCTTGGTAAATTTTAGCAAATAAATTCAAGCAGAAGTTTCAGTAAATTTAGCAAAAATTGATTACTTAGTCAATAACTTAAAACTAAAATGGGAGTTAAATTAACCAATTAAGAATAATAGCAGTCAATGTAAATACAATTTTAACTAATTGCAAAAGACATAGCTTACTAAAATTCATCAATAAGCATGATCCAGATATAGACAAAGCACAAAATTTTGTTTGAAAAATAAAAAATTTTTAGAACAGATAGGTCAGGTGCAATACAAGGAGGCGGTACCGGTATTTAAGTCAAAAAAGCACATAAATTCAAACATATATATTTTGCAAATCTAGCAAATAACAATACGCTTGAAACCACTGCCATTAAGATTAATTGTAACAATAACAGCTTAACCATTGTAAGTGTATACGCAGCTGGCCACAACAAAGTCAGTATAATAAGCGAACTTAACAACTTTTTCTTGCAAAAAAAAATATTACACATGTAAATAATTACTTCACATTAGTAGGTGACCTGAACGCCAGTTCAGCTGAATGGGATGACGCTGCAACCAACTCGCGATGTGGTTATATAAACGGCTGGCTCAATACTAAATCAATTGTATTGCGACTAAGAGCGCTACCCCCCGCTGAACCAACCGTTTCCAGATCCAACTCATTTCTTGATATTTATCTCGCGGACTCTCGCATTACCTTTTCCAACACCGTCAACAATAAAATCTCGGTTATCGACTATTATAGTGACCACAAAGCACTCTTCATGCATATTAATTAAAAATTAATAGAAGCACAGTTTGATACACAAGACTTTGTTTACTAAAACATTATAAAAATACCAAGTGGTCGGAATCCTCTCATAATATAAAACTCAAAAATATCGATATTTCGAATAATAAAAATCTCTCCAATGAGGGAATTGATAATTTTCTTGATCTTCTAGTAAAAGACATACTCAAAAGAATCGAAATTATGTCTCTAAGTTCAAAAGCAATAACAACGTGTCGAAACACATTAATGACAAAATCAGCAAACTTTCTAACAAAAAATCACGTCACATTTCACAACTTAATAAAATAAAATACCGTGAACCCAAACTTCCAGGATACAATCAACGAAATTTCTTATTTGAAAACTGACATTAACAACCCTACGAAATAGCTAAAGAATTTTTCATCTGATGCAATAAATTCTGGGCCAATAAAGCCAAAGACATAGACTACAGAGATCCGGATACTTTTTTTACCATATATCAACAAATTTTTTAGGCCAAAGAACCACACTAGTTTTTCCCAAATTAACCTTAACCGTGACAACGATAGCTGATAGAACGATTAAAACTCGAAACGTCAAAGCTACAAATTAAAGACGACAATAACTACATCTTCACCGAAGCATTATTAATTCTCGGCGTTATAGGCTGTCGCTTTGAAAAAATCAATGTGAAAAAGCATGAAGCCCCGATCAATAGACTTACTGAACTTGTCGACAGGGAATACCAGCTCTCCTCACTGACGAAATCTAATCTAGACAGAATCAAAATCTAACTATCACTACTGTTGAGCGGAGCTTGAAGTTCAGAGGCATTGGGAATTTATTAGGTAACTCACGAATAGAACTTCTTCTTGTCCAAGCACACACTTGCTAGGATTAATGAGCAATCCGTGTTTTTGCAATCTGTCGAAGACAATTCGGAGGTACTCTAGATGCTCTTCGTGTTAACCGGACATTACTAAGATGTCGTCGACGTACCAAAAAATGAAATCTAGGTCCCGAATTATTGAGTCGATGTATCTTTGGTACTTTTGTGTTGCATTTCAGAGTCCGAAGGGCATAACGAGGAATTCAAATAACCCGAATGGAGTCGTTATAGCCGTTTTTGATATATATACTTCAACCATGGGATAATACGCCTTCTCCAGATCTAGCGTTGAAAAGACTGTTTCCATCTAGTTATTCGAAAAGTGTTTCGATCGAGGGCGGTGGATATTGATCCGGTCGATATTGTCGATATTGATAAATTGTTTGGTCGTTGACGCCTCTGTAATCGCCACATGCGCGCCTGTTGCCGTTTTTTTTTGTTCCATTTGGAGCGCACTAGCCCACCTGCTGTCGGTAGGCCTTAAAATCCCTTGATCAACCATTGTATTTATCATTGCTTTGGCTGCTTTTAGTTTTTCGCCTGCAAGCTTCCTGGGACGACATGCGACAGGAGGACCTTCTGTGACGATGTGGTGTCGATAGGAGGTGTTTTTTATGGCATGTGGTCCATTTAGTGGTTCGGTGATGCTTTTGTACGTGCTCAACAGCTGAGTGTACACGGAGGCTAAGGGAGATGTTTGTGCGTGCGTACCGTTGATCCTAGAAATACTGTGCAACGCAGTTTTCGTGAACTTTCCCTTTAGCGATAGCAATGTGATCGAATCTACAAGACTTTGGCGTCTGAGATCGATTAACAAGTCGTAATTTGCAAAGAAGTCTGCCCCGATTATGGCCATCTTGACGTCGGTGATTACGAAGGGCCGAGAGAAATCGTGCCGCATTCCGAGATAAACTTTCAACAGTCTTTGTCCGTATATATTTATTGCGGGGCGTTAGCAGCGTAGTGCTTGTTCATGCTACATGCAAGTTTTTGTTGGAAAAACTGCGAGGGATGACGAATACTGCGGAACCCGAGTCGATTAAAAATCTGTTTCCCGTTGCTTTATCCGTGACGGGTAGAGGGTACTCTGCTCTGTCAGTGTTTGTGCTACCATCTGTTGCCTCGGTGGACGTTATCTCCGCTAGTCATTGCGGGTTTGACTTGAACTTGGAGGGTCCACAAGCCTTTTTCCCAATATCAGCAAAACGTTCGAAGCACTTCTAAATGACCCAATCACTTCACACTGCAAAGCACACAACATAATCTCAAATTCTCAAACCAACAGTTCAACTTTTGACACAAACACTCCACCGTACACGCTATCAATAAATTCCTCACTACCAAACAACTTAACAAACACGAAATGGTTACAGCTTGCCTTATAGACCTTGAAAAGGCGTTTGATTCTGTATGGCTCAAGGGTCTCTTCTACTAATTGTCAATAGAAGGTTTCTCAAGATACATAATTCGTGTGACGTGGTAAAACCCGCAAACAAATTTTCTTTTTTGTCTACGGCCCCCCTATCCGCGTCACTATTATTTATGTTCCTCTGGATCCCGGCCTGGATCTCAGAGGGGGGACCACTATATTAACCCGACTCGGGGAAATCAGGAATGTCGGAATAATGAGTCAGTTTGGATACAGTCGAATTTCTCTCTTTATTTCGCTCTCCGAAAGGTACATACTCCGCCGCACAACAGTACTTTACTCTTCCTATCCTTGCTTTTTCTCTCTCTCTCTCTCTCTCTCTCTCTCTCTCTCTCTCTCTCTCTCTCTCTCTCTCTCTCTCTCTCAACTTCACGTGAGTACAACAAGTCTTACTCTGCTTTGCTCATTTTTTCTGCACTCTTACTGCCGCACGCTGCCCTCGGGCCTATTTTTTTTTGTAGTTTGTTGCATGCGCTTTTCTGCAACCTTCACTGTGACATAATATTCACTGGAGGCTGCAACTTCCTACAACGTTTTTTTCCTGCTTCAACATCTGCCCCTGACACATAACCTGCAAACACGCACGGCTTCTCTTCTCGCTGTACGGCGTCTCTCTTTCCTTCTAAGTGATACACGTAGAGCCACCTGTTGCACGGACGGATCACCATCTTCAACGTCGCTACCATCAAACACAGTAAGTTATCGACAGTGACTTAATATCGTCAAGAATGAGCGGAATTGGCGGAAAAAGCGCCGAAACGCCTGTTACGTGTGCACAATGCAACAAGGTTACCAGGGGGAAGATGAAGACATTCGAGTTGTGCAAAGATCACTTCCACACCATGTGCGTCGCTCCACGGTCTATAATGGTGGGAAGTGTTGCAACACTCGCCTGTGCAACCTGTGCGGCGGGTTACGATGTCGGCACGCCCAAGACTGCGCAGACGAGGGCGAAAACAGCGGCAGCGACGGCAGCAACAGCAAGCACATCCGCCAAGGGCACTCCATCATCAACAATGCCCAAGAAAAATAAGTCTGGGCCTCCATCTCTTGCCAGCTCCAGAACGCAGTCGCCAGTGCGAACTCAGGCGACAACGATCGAGTCGTCCCTCAAGGACATCTTCGCGGCATTGGCTGATATCAAGCGGATCCAAAACGAGGCCCTTCAGGCACAAAACACCGTGTCTGAACGGGTCTCACGGATCGAGAAGCGACTTGGCCCGCTTGAAAAACGCCTCAAAGCCCTAGACGACCTGCCTGAGCTCAAGACCAGGCTGAGCAAGGCTGAGTCATCCACCTCTGAGTTTCAGACACAACTTCAAGAGCTGTCGTCAAGGAGCCCAGCAGAGCAGCACAACATCAGCACTGCTCCTGCCTCTGATGTGATCAATAACCTACGCAGTGAACTGGCCGAGGTTAAGAGGAGGCAGGAGCGCTCTGCGAACAACGTGGTGGTAATCTCCGGCCTAGCCTACACCCAGGAGACGTCGCTACATCTCCTGGCTTACGCCGTCCTGGCTGCACTGGACCCCACGGTCCTGAGGCGGGATATTGCAACCGTCAGAACCATGGGGAGACCTGAAGCAAGCAACATCAAGGCGCAAGGAGACAGCAGACTTCCACCACTAGCTGTCACTCTCTCCTCCAGTGCGCTGGTCCGTTCCATCATAGTAGCCAAAGCCAGGAGGCGCAAGCTTCACACCAACGAACTCGATAGTTCATTACTGGAGAAAGCGAAAGCTCTCTACCCAGATCACCAGGGACTCGTCAACATTAATGAGCTGCTTCCTCCAGATGTTCATAAGCTGTGCATCAAGACCAGGCTTGAGGCGAAGAAGAGGAGGGGCTGCCGTTCCTACGTGAGGGATGGCAGAATATACATCCGTACTGGCGAGGACAACGAACGGGCCACTATCATTTCAACTGATGCGGATCTTGAGGCTTTTTTAGCCCGAACGTCGTAAACAACCAGCACGGACATCACACGCTAAGACACACACCAATCATCCCACCAAAACCACCATCTAAATCATCCAACTCATTCACAGCTGTCTCTAAAGCGTCTCTGTCTAGGGGTCTAAGGGTCTGTCACTTCAATGCGAACTCCCTAACGGGTCACATTGAGATGATCAGACTATTCTTGTCCACTCGTCCCCACTTTCACGTAGTGGCTGTGACTGAGACCTGGCTGAGTGACAAGATATCATCCATCCCTTCACTGGATGATTACACTCTACACAGACGGGACAGAAACAGGAACGGTGGAGGTGTGGCCCTCTACATTCATCATTCACTGACTGCTAGCGTTATCTCGTCATCCGACGGCGAATGGTCGGGCAAGCCGGGTAAGCCGGAGTATCTGTTCTGTGAAGTCTCATCCAAGGGAATATCACCCATCTTCGTGGGGGTTGTGTATCGCCCTCCTCACTCACCCTTTATCCAGGGATCTAACTTTATCGAACAACTAACGACGCATATGAACAACTACTCCACGAAGGTCATCATGGGTGATTTCAATGCTGATCAGCTTTCCTCATCTGAGGACGCAAATTTCATCAGGGCCTTCATTGATGAAAACTCCCTCGCTTCTGTACCATACGGTGCAACTCATCACAAACAGGACTCTGACACCTGGCTTGAAACAAGCTCTACAGACGTTTTCGCAGAATTCGCTTACTGTGGGATCTATATTTTTATAGAATCGCACGGGACGACGCCCATAAACGGATTGAGGAGGCCAGGTTGAATTACTACTATTCACGCCTGTCCTCCTTGACCGACGTTGCAGGGATCTGGAGAGAGCTTGGAAATCTCGGTGTTACTACTTCTAAAACTCCTACACCAGCACGATTCTCTCCAGGTGCTCTCAACGAATACTTTAGCTCCATCTCTAATGACCCTCAAGCTCTATCTGTTGAGGAGTATCTGCGAACCCTGGAGAGCCTGGACCTCCCTGAACACATCATCTTCAGGGAAATCACAGAATCGGACGTGTCGGCTGCAGTATCACACTTTAATACCCAGGCCAGAGGAAGTGACGGCATCCCACAGGTTGTAATTCATAAAGCACTGCCAATACTCGCCCCTTACTCTGTAAAATTTTCAACCTGTCCCTGAGCGAGGTACGCTTTTCCTCGGCCTGGAAATCATCACTCGTAAGAGCACTAAATAAAGTCAATTCTCCAACAGCTGTAACTGACTACCGTCGGATCTCTCTTCTCTGTTTCCTGTCCAAGGCGCTGGAGTGGCTGGTGCACAAGCAAATCTCTGAATATCTCGAAACAAGGCTTTACCTTGACAACTTCCAAACTGGCTTTCGCACCGGCCACATCACGCAGTCTGGCTTGATTAAGCTAACTGACGATGTCAGGCTTGGAATAGACAGGAAGAAAGTCACGCTGCTACTTCTTTTTGATTTTAGCAAGGCGTTTGACACTGTGTGTCACGTCAAGCTACTCGGAAAGCTATCTTCTTTCGGCTTCTCCAAGCAGGTTATCCGCTGGCTTGCATCTTACCTTTCTGGAAGAGAGCAGGCCGTCATTGGCGACAACAGCGAACTGTCAACATTCCTACCACTAAACACCGGTGTCCCACAGGGGTCAGTATTGGGCCCCCTGTTGTTCGCGTTGTACGTCAATGACATAGGTTTCTGCCTCGATTCAGATGTATCCCATCTAATCTAAGCGGATGATCTGCAAATCTACTGTCAATGCCCCTCGAGGAGCTCGATTCCTGTTCTGTCAGGATGAGCGCTAACGTCGAGAGGATAACGGGCTGGGCAGCACTAAATAGTCTTAAGCTGAATGTCGGTAAGACAAAGGCGATCGTCCTGGGCTCCCCTTACTATATCAATGCTCTTCCATCTACTGCTAACACCTATATAACTATAGGGGGAGCCCGGGTCGACTACGAATCATCTGTGCGCGATCTGGAATTGGTGCTCGATTCCAAACTCTCGTGGAAAGAGAACGTTACACAAATTTGTAAACGTGCTCACTCTTTAATGTATCGGCTCTACTTTTTCCGGAAGAGCACTAATCTCAGATTGCGCCAACATTTGGTGCAGGCACTCCTGTTTCCAATCATTGACTACTGTGCACTGGCTTACTGTGACCTGACGCAAGAGCTCGACCTGAAGCTCCAGAGGCTTGTCAACACGGGGATCCGCTACATCTACGGTGTGAGGAGGGACGAGCGCATCTCCCCTTATAGGCGTGAGTTGCAATGGCTTACCACCGCCGGACGTAGGAGGTATTTTATGGCATGTTTCCTTAGAAAGCTTTTCAACACCTCAATACCATCTTACTTGTTAGCCTATTTTGATTTCCACGTCGCGCTCAGGCCTGTGAGGGGGGGAGGTGACCCCCCTGGACATTCCGCCCTTCAAGACGGAGGCGCTGAAGAACTCATTTTTCATCAGCGCGTCCTATCTCTGGAATGGCCTTCCATCTCATCTGCGTAACATATCATCCATTTCGCACTTCAAACAGGCGGCTAAAACTCATTTCTTTAAATTAGAAAACACTCAAACATGACGCAAATTTCTCATCTCATACACACACTTTCACCGCATCTCACTACATCTCATCACTCACTTTCTCACATACACCCTTACACAACTATTACTTTTTCTTAATCTAGTCACCTATAACTATTATTATGTAAATGTACAACATAATGTACAATAATAAAAATTATTTAAATCTAAATCTAAAAAAAATCTCACGCACAAACGATCGCTGCTCGCCCACTCTCTCTCTCTCTCTCTCTCCAACACACACACACACACACACACACACACACATTAACGCTCAACCTCTTTCCCTGCACTCTCTACTCTCTCTCACCCGTAGCCGCGCCTGAGTACGAACACTTACGCTTGTCTTCTTGCCTCTACTCCTGGGTGGACTTCCCCTCGGTCTCGCTCGTCGCCTTCCCCAGCGACTCTCGCTCTCTCTCGTCTTCTTCCTCGGCAACTCTTGTACTCTCTCTCGTCTTCTTCCTCGGCAACTCTTGTTCTATCTCTCGTCTTCTTCCTCGACAACTCTTGTTCTCTCTCTCGTCCTCTTCCTCAGGAACGTTGATCTTTTCTCGCAGCTCTCATCTACTTCCTCTGCTTGTCTCTTTTCCCTGAGACTCACTCCAAACTCTCCCAACAATTCACCCCGCACTCTCTCTCAATTCCGGTAAACCCGCTCAGCAAGGATCCCCGCGAAATCCTCAAGCCTAGCGTGTTTCAGCTCCTTTTAAACGCATGTCGGAATAGCTCTTGGCTCACGGAGAAACGCGAAACTCAAATAAAGAAAACCCAGCTACTAGGAAAAATGCGTCGGGCACGACTCGATGCTAGCTGCTGAATACCGCTCCGCACGTTTCGACTCGCACGCTCAGTTCCCTCTCCGCACGCGCCCAATCAGCGCACTCTCCCTTCGGGCCGCGACGTCGGCCGACGAGCTTCGCAGATGCTGCGAGTCTGAAATCGTGCTGTTTCTGCGAGCTTGCCCCTTCTCTCGCAGACCTCGCACTCTTCGCCCGTCCGATTGGCCGCGCCGTTGCCGCGCGCATCTTCACCCTCTCTCTCTCTCTCTCTCTCTCTCTCTCTCTCTCTCTCTCTCTCTCTCTCTTTCTCTCTCTCTCTCTCTCTCTCTCTCTCTCTCTCTCTCTCTCTCTCTCTCTCTGGTGAGTACAGTTGACAGCTCTGCTGATCTGCCATTCTTTTGAACTATTTTTCTGCTGCTTCTTGACTTCGGGCCCTCTTCTGTTGTATATAGTTGCACACTTCTTTTTGCAACCTTCACGCTGATATATAAATCACCGAAGGCTGCAATTCTTCTAACTCATCTTTTCATCTGCCAACTTTCTACACTGCTCCTAACCTACAAATCTGCTCCGCTTGGCTTGGCTTGTTTTCGCACCTGCACGGCGTCTCCTTCTCTCCGAAATCTACATCGTGGCGGCACCTGCTGCATCGCGGTAGAATCTTCAAGACGTCTTCACACTTTTTCGAGGTCGGTACTTTCACGTTCTCTCCACTAACACGCCATCTAGCCGTAAGAGTCACACCATCTACTCTTTCACTCCGTCGATAATCTATCACCCTTAACGAATATCTGCCTCACCGACTACCAATAAATTATCGACGAAAAATGAGTGCAAACGGCGAGAAGAACGTGGAAGTGCCTTTTCAACAATGCAACAGCTGCAAACAACCCATTCAGCATAAAGACCCGAAAAGATGTGAACATTGTGGTTTATACTTCCACGTAAAGTGTCAGAACGCCGTCAACGTCAAGGCTATAGTGATGAGCGACAGGCAAACAATAGCCTGTCTCACCTGTGCGGAGAGCAACGGCAGGGGAGGCAAAGTGAGGACAAAATCATCCTCTGCTGCAACAACTGTGTCGGGAGTAACTGCAACAACAGCAGCAGGCAAGGGTACTCCCAAACAGCAGCAACCGGCGGGTAAGAAGACGCGGTCGGCACCACCATCAGCCAACGCTTCGCGGAATCCGTCACCAACCCGCCTGGCCGGCGCAACGACACCTACGCCGTCCATTGAGGCGGCTTTGATGGATATTCGCGGAGCTCTAGACGACAAACGCAATCCCTCAAGACGCAGAACATCGTGTCAGAGAGGATCTCCAAGATTGAGCAGCGACTTGGCCCGCTGGAGAAGCGTCTCAAGGCCCTCGATGAGCTGCCTGCACTCAAGACTCGCATTCAAAATGCTGAGTCCACCATCACCGAGTTGCAGGCACAAATAAAAGATCTCTCGTCGAGGAGCCTGACAACGCAGCAGGACAGCAGCAGTACTATGCCGGGTGCTGCGGAGATCTGTAGTCTGCGCAGCGAATTGGCAGAGGTCAGGAGGCGACAAGAGCAGTCCTCCAACAGCGTGATCGTCGTCACTGGCCTGCACTACACCCTCGAAACCTCGCTGCACCTCCTCGCCTACTCAGTCGTGAGCGCGCTTGACCCCACGGTCCTCAGAAGGGACATAGCATCAGTCAGGACCATGGGGAGACTTGATGCATCCAACAACTCCGCCAGGGGTGACGGCAGACTTCCACCACTATCCGTCACCCTGTCGTCAAGCGCGCTTGCACGCTCCATAATCATCGCTAAAGCCCGCAAACGTAAGCTGCACAACAGCGAATATGACGCCACCTTGCTGGAGGAAGCTAAAGCTCTGAACCCTGACCATCAAGGGCTCATAAACATCATTGAGCTGCTTCCCTCTGACGTCCATAAGCTGCGTTCGAGGGCCAGGCTGGAGGCCAAGAGGAGGCACGGCTGCCGCACGTTCACCCGAGAAGGAAGGCTTTACATGCGCTGCAACGACGACAGTGAGCGGGCCACCGTCACCAACACCGCCGCTGAACTGGAGGCTTTTTTAGCCCGGCTCCCGCTCACTGCCGACATCGCTCAACACTAAGGCTCAAACACAAACATATCATTCCACCACCAAGCTCATCTGCCACGTCTTCACCCGGCTCTGAGGCGTCTCTGTCCGAGGGTCTACGAGTCTGTCATTTCAATGCGAACTCGCTTACGGGTCACATTGAGATGATCAGGCTCTTTTTATCCACTCGCTCTCCATTCCACGTAATAGCTGTTACTGAGACCTGGTTGAGCGAAAAGGTAATGTCCATCCCTTCACTGGACGACTACGTGCTTTACAGACGGGACAGAAACAGAAACGGAGGAGGTGTGGCCCTCTACATACATATATCACTGACGGCTAGCGTTATCTCATCATCTGACGGTGAATGGTTTGGCAGGCCGGGTAAGCCTGAATACCTTTTCTGTAAGGTATCAGCAAAGGGAATCTCTCCGATATTCGTGGGAGTTGTGTATCGTCCTCCTCACGCTCCATTCTTTCAAGGCTCTAACTTTATAGACCAGCTAACTACCCACATGCACAATTACTCAACGAAGGTCATAATAGGAGATTTCAACTCTGATCAGCTTTCATCATCTGAAGATGACAGTTTCATCAGGGCCTTCATTGATGAAAATTCCCTTTCTTCTATCCCATATGGTGCCACGCATCATAAACAGGGCTCTGATACCTGGCTTGACTTGTGTCTGATCGACGAGCAGGATCGCCTGCTGTCACACTGGAAGACAGACTCACCTTTCATCAACAGACTTGACCTTATCACGGCCACTCTCGACGTACAAATTCCACGACACGTACTTAGCACATACTCCTACCGAAACATTAAAGGAATCTGCGCCGAGAAGCTAAGGGACTTTCTTAGCGCATGTGACTGGTCATCTCTCACTGTGTCATCACTTGACGAATCCATCTCTACACTTAACGCTAACCTTACTAACGCCATTAATCATCTCGTCCCATCACGGACTGTAACACCTAAAAAACAGCGTCACCCGTGGTTCTCCACGGATCTTCATGACCTTGTATCCGAGAGGGATAGACTATACAGGCGTTTCAGGAACTCCAGGCTTGATTCAGATCTCCGCTTATACAGACAAGCTAGGGACTATACCCATAAACAGGTCGAGGAAGCCAGGCTGGATTATTACTATTCACGCCTGTCAACCTTGACTGATATCGCCGAGATCTGGAGAGAGCTGGAGAAACTTGGAATTTCCGCCACTAAGGCCCCATTACCACCTCGCTTTAGCACAGATGAACTCAACAAGCACTTTAGCTCGATCTCCAATGATCCGCTAGCGCCTGCTGTTGAGGACTATCTTCTAACCCTGGAAAGTCTTGACCTCCCGGAACATATCGAGTTCAGCCCTATAACAGAATCGGACGTGTTGGCTGCAGTGTCGCACTTCGACACCCAGGCGAGGGGAAGCGACGGCATCCCCCAGGATGTTATCTTAAAAGCACTGCCAGTTCTCGCTCCTGTATTATGTCACATCTTCAACCTGTCTCTGAGCGAGGCCCGTTTCCCATCTGCCTGGAAATTGTCACTGGTGCGTGCACTCAACAAAGTCAGTTCACCAACAACAATGACTGACTACCGCCCGATTTCACTTCTTTGCTTTCTCTCCAAAGCCCTGGAGTGGCTGGTGCACAAGCAGGTCTCGCAATACCTTGAATCAAGGCTCTTACTGGACAATTATCAGACAGGCTTCCGCACCGGCCACAGCACTCAGTCTGGCCTAATTAAGCTAACTGATGATGTCAGGGTCGGGATAAACAAAAAGAAAGTGACACTCCTTCTGCTCTTTGATTTTAGCAAGGCGTTTGACACTGTGTGCCACGTCCGGCTCCTGAGGAAGCTAACAACTTTTGGCTTCTCTAAGCAGGTTATCCGCTGGTTTGCCTCCTATCTCACTGGAAGAGAGCAGGCTGTCGTTGGTGACAGTAGCGAGCGCTCTTCCTTGCAGCGTCTTAACATCGGCGTCCCGCAGGGCTCCGTCTTAGGTCCCCTGCTGTTCGCTCTGTACATCAATGACATCGGTTTCTGCCTCGACTCCGATGTTTCCCATCTCATCTACGCGGATGACGTGCAGATCTACAGTCGAGGAGCTCGATTCTTTATCAGACAAGATGAGTGCTAATGCCGAGAGTATAACGGGCTGGGCTGCGCAAAACAAATTTAAACTTAATGTTACTAAAACCAAAGCAATTGTCCTGGGCTCCCGCTACTACATTAATCTACTTCCCTCTACAGCCAACACTTTCATTAATATCGGGGGTGCCCAGGTCAGCTTTGAGTCCTCTGTGCGTAATCTGGGATTGGTGCTTGACTCTAAACTCTCATTGAAGGAGCATGTTACACAAGTGTGTAAGCATGCTCACTCGCTAATGTACAGGCTTTACTTTTCTAGAAAGAGTACCAACCTCAGATTACGTAAACATCTTGTGCAGGCACTCCTATTTCCGCTAATCGACTACTGTTCTCTTGCATACTGTGACTTGACACAGGAACTCGACTTAAAACTACAGAGACTCGTGAATACAAGAATCCGGTACATCTACGGTGTAAGGAGAGATGAGCGCATCTCCCCATACAGGCGGGAGCGGCAGTGGCTAACCACTGCTGGACGCAGGAAGTATTTCACAGTCTGCTTCCTTCGTAAAATGTTTAACACGATCGTACCATCATACGTACTGGCCTTTTTCGACTTCCGCGTCTCGCCCCGGCCTGTGAGGGGTGAGATGACACCTCTGGAAATACCTGCCTTCGCGACTGAGACGCTGAGGAACTCGTTTCATATCAGCGCCTCATACCTATGGAATAGCCTGCCATCTCACATCAGAAACACCTCATCTACTGTCACCTTCAGAAAACTTGCTAGAGATTACTACTTTCAACTCGAAAACGCATAACTCATACACATTCACGCACACACATAAATCTACTCATTCTGGCGCTATACATTTTCACCATCGGTACACTTTTACACTATACATATTATAAACATGCCTCAACTTATTTTACTTCTAATTTATATTTAAACTTCTACACACAACTTACTATTTTTACTTTAACTGCATAATGCTGATTCTTTCTATTGTACAATACAATGTACGCAAATAAATCTCATCTAATCTAATCTAATCTCTCTCTGGTGGAGAGGGAATACACGTAGTGATACATATCCGTATTTCGCCTGCCGTTTTACACTGTATTGATTTACTTACGTGCATCTTATTTACGCAAGGCGCGAGTGTTCATCGTTCTGGACTGTTTGACATATTAATTATCATCCAAACCGCTGTATCTGTGCATTATTTAAGTGTTTTACCGCAAACAATTTCTAACCTCAAAATTGGCTAGTCACTCAGCTCTTCGCCAATTTTTCGCAATAAGCTCCCCGCGACATCTGTCGTGTGGTAGATTAACTAATTCCGATATCTAATGATAAGTAGATATGGGCCGACGCAAGAGGCGCCGCAACGAGACCAACTCAAGTTTGGATAAATCAGCTGATGACTCGGATTCGGACTGTAACTCCGAGACCGGCACAGCTCCGCCGTGCATTCTGCCTTCGGGTCCAATCTTCCGCAGTCATCTACGCAATTACCGCAGCTCTCCTATGCCAGTGTCATTCGCCACTCCAATTCGGCAGCACGTAAAATCCTACTCGACCAAGGCAAGCCCATGAATGTAGTCAGAGCCAAACGCATCACCGTACGCCTGTGCGAAGAGTCGAAAGCCAAGTTCCCTAATTCGCAGGCTGCAATGCTCCACACACGATTCGCGGCTCGAATACAAAAATAGTATAGCGAAATTCTAAAATCACTCGACTATTCCTACAGAAACACATGAATGCTCTGCTACCCCGCTATGGCACATACACAACAACACAGAGTAGCCAGCAGCGGCGGGAGAGGAGCAAAACAAATTTTACGCAAGAAGCACGGCAGCGACGCAGCCCTCACCAACAATACACATACGCGCAAAGCATAAGAGCGAGCGGTGACGCGGCAGCGGCGAAGCGTGCGCAGATTTGCTCGCCAATTTTAATATAAGTGAGAAATTCGCAAAAGTGTGCAAAATTCCGGCGGCTTAATCCGTGCTCTTTCCGTAGCATATAAAAGGCCCTGCGCGGCCTAGTACAAGCACTAGCTCTACTGCAATTTACGCAGACTAGTCACTACTCAATAGCATTTAAGCATTGAGTAGAAATATTGATACATACTCTGTAAAATCAAAATAAAATATAAGATAACGCAATTTAAGCGTATATTATAAAAATTAACAGAATATGCAAAATTCAGCATATTCGATATACAAACAGATAACGCAATTTAGGCGTATCTAAATGTAAAACACAAGACATCGCAATTTATGCGTATCGCTTAGAATTGCAAATAAGTTACATATTAAATGTAAAAAGGCGTAATCCAATTAGATAATATTAATACCGCATAATAAAGCGTATTAAACAATAATCAAACAAATAAATAAAGACCTAATGTATAGGTTTACTTGTAATCCAAAAGTAGCACTGCAATTTACGTAATAATATATTTTATAATCCACTCAGTTAAATATATTTTGTTTATTAACCAGAAGAAAAATTAATAATATGTGATTATTTTAGCATATATTCCCTTTACCTGGTATCCCTGACCTAAAATGAAATCATTACTTTTAAGTCAATTTGTTCTCTCTCTCTTGACCTGTTGTCGGAACAACGACCCGGGTCAGCAAATGCTCACAGGCAACGCGCACAGCACTTTACAACGCTGTAAATCCCGCTGTCCTGAAATTAAGAGTCAAACACGACTTTCCTCTAAGGGAATCTTCATCGGTCGTGGTAGAAGGCGACTCACTCGAACCTCTTCTTAGCTGCAAAGCGCTTTTAAATGCCGGCCCCGTAGCATCCTCCGACTCAAAACTTATCCCACGAGTTGTGATCCATGGCATTCCTGTTGAATACGCGAAAGAGGACATCGAAACGTTCGTCAGCCAAAATTTTCCAACCATCACTGCCAGCCGTTTCAAGGTTGTCTATCTGTATCCTGCAGGTAGTAAGAAGTTTAGATCCTGCGTAATCCAGATGGACCCTGAGTGCCGAGAAATCTTTTTCCGACAGGACAGAGTGAGCATCGGATGGCAACTCTGCCGCTTCATTCTCTCCATTCTTCAGTGCTATAAATGTCTACAGTTCGGTCACAAGGCAGCAGAATGTGAGAACGACCTGTTTGCGGTAATTGCGCGCAAGCTCATTTAACAAGCACGTGTCTCTCTATATTATAAAAATACTTTCGCCGCCGCCGCCGCCGTTTCAGATAAGATTCCCCCTCATTTGGTCACCCGCAATTCCGCCCAATCAATTCCTCCCCCTCATTTGATCCCCCTTAATTGATCCTCCTCAATTCCTACCCCTCATTTACTCCCCCTCTGACTAGGATAGATAATCTGGCGACAACGTGTAAAAATATTGTTCTAAGGAATACGAAAAAATTTTTTCGGGCCGTCAGACTGCAAATAGTGAAAGTTATGTCCGACGAATTTTCCTTCACCTGCGTCTTTCGTTATTCCATCATTTTGCGTTGTTGTTAAGCATATTTATTCGTGAAAATTAATGTGAATATTTACTTGACGTCTTTTCACAGTTTATCAGTGAAGCTATTTTTACGATTGAAATAATTATTGATAAAATTAAAAAATTAGGAATAAATAATTAACATTTTTCTTTCAAAAGGAATTATTAGTGTTTCCAACACGTAAAAGCTTCGGATAGATTCTGCTGAGGATATTCAGACATAATTATTTATACAAAACGTCCAATTTTGAAACAATCAAAGACAATCTCTGTAAGTAAAAAGATAAAAGAATGAACAATCTTAGATTAATAGAAAAATAAACGCTTGCCAAAGCCCAGTCTGCAAAATGATGGGAGTAATTACCATTTTAAAGGTATGTTTTGTAGAGATTCTAATTAATATCATTATATTCGATAATTTTTAGTTCTCATGATTGAATATTCAATTAAAATGACATTCGGAAATAATAACGTATAATCAGGGACTGACAGCGGCTACGAAACTTTATAATAATTTAGAAAAACTTTCAAGCAAAAACTAACTTGAACTTGTTTTTGAAGGTCATTTCAAGGTCAAGATCATTTTTTCAAATAGGAAGACCTACTTTTGACTCCGGATTTGAAAAGTGCAGAAAATTTTACGTTCAAAATGATATTAAGAAGGTCATATGAATGTCAAATTTACGAAAATTGTTAAATAATGTTTGTTAGCTCGGAATAACGGTTGGAAACATCAAAATGTTTTTAAAAAAGGTTGTCAAGGGTGGAGAGTTTTAATTTCTGGTTGCAATAACCTTGACCTTGAATTTGGTTCTCAAGGTTATGTCAAGGTCAAAGAGATTTTTCAAGCGAGAACCCCTGCTTTTGATTTCCGATAAAAATAAATATTTAAAGGTCAAAAGACATCAAAGGTCTTGAACATTTGTCTAATTTTAAGGTAAAATTAGCCTAAAATATCAAAAAATTACATGAAATCCAATTATTTTTGTTAAAATTGTTTTTGTTAAATATTTAGTTACAAATATATTGTTATTATTGAAAAACAACAACAGATTTGCTCTTTTGCACCTTTCCCTACTCCGATCCTGGATCCGACTGTTTAGCTAGCCGAGCAGGGAAAGTACCATCGTTATATATATAACGATGCCCGAGCCCGGTCCGGTATAACATCTTGAAACTTAGAATATTTTCGACCGTTCGGGACTTAGAATATTTTTGATCGCGCTAAGACTTAGAATCATTTTTAACTATTAGGGACTTTAAAATTTAAATCAATGAAAAGACTTAGAATATTTCAGCTAGTAAAACAATTTGAATATTCATATTATTAAATCACTTTATTTACTTGCGATTGTGCATTTAGCGCAATTACGTTGTGGTTCATTATTTTCAATAACTAAAATAATCCGGAAATCTAGACAGTTGCGAGCGAGGTTATTAAAAATTTGTGGCAATTGAATAAACTATATCTCACTTTAAATCGTGAGTGAATCATTAACCCGAAAGCTCCTGATCCCTGTCGCCCCGTTCAATTCGAGATCATCCGCTTCGGACGCCGAATCCAAAAGCCGCTGAGAGGACGTGCTGGGAGCAGAGCAGGCCATTGCGGAAACAAAAGAAAAGATAAGTGAATTTAATCACACAGGCTGCATGCCCCTATTGCGCATTTCTCTCTTTCTCTCTCATAGTTAGAATCCTCATTAGCCCCTCATTCGTAATAACTACATTACGATTAAAGTAACGTCCATACAACCATTTCTTAGAAAGAACGGACTCTGCGATAGAGAGTTTAATTAAAATCAGTGCGTGCAACGAAACAGTGCGAGTTCGAAAGATTTTTCCGGCGGTTACTGGAGACCGTTCTATAAAATAGATCGCGAAGGTAGCCAAGCACCGACGGCGCTCAGCTTCGCCCTCTGAAGCTTTGTCCTCGTCCGTGCTTATGAAAGCGAAATAACCCGTAGAGTTACTGTCCGGCGACAGCTTTCAATAGCTTAGAACATAACAGCAGGGTATTGGCAATACATCGAGGATGCCGTCCTTAACTGCAATTCACCGTGTGACCAGCTTCTTCTCGTGGGGGACCTGAATATAGAATGGCACGGTAACTCAGCAATCCGCAATCTCTACGCACCATGGGCTTCGTACCTGCACCCTTCGGCAAAACCCACCACCTCGACCAGTCTGAGTCGACAATCGACTACACCTGCATCCCACAAGCTTGTAGGGACGTTTCTCATTGGCAACTCCATCTGCTCTGGATATCTGCGCTCGACGCCCTGTTTGTCTCTTTTCCAATCAGCACCAACGACATTCCTGCTACAAAAACTTTGATATCCACGTTTTGTGGAAGGATCTGTGCGAGGTAAATTGGTCTGTTATTACCATAATCGACGACCTAGACGAGCGTGAGCGTCTTTTTACCGCAACTATCCTGGACCTCTACAATTCTCACGCACCTTTACGCACTTTCACCTCTAAACGTCAACCCTCGCCATGGCTAACACCTGAATTACGCGAACTTTGCAACGCACGTAACAAAGCTGGGCATAAATTCAAATATAACATAAGCAGGAAAAACAAAGACGAGTACAAGGCGCTTCTTAAGAAAGTGAAAATTGAATTTAACAGAGCATCCATGGCCTACTACAGTAAGAAGATCAGCAACTGTCGAAATTGTAAGGAAATGTGGGAGATCATAGGCAAATTGGGACTGCGCGGCAAGGCCAAGTCGGACATTCAACTTCCCGTTTCAGTCGACGCACTGAATCGTTTCTTCGTAGGAAATTCTGTACGATATCCGTCCAACGGCCAGAATATCACCGGACGATCACTTTTATTTTAGACACGTCACAGCCCAAGAAATTCTTCAAGCGCTTAGTGCCTCCAGGTCAAACGCAGTAGGACCAGATGGTCTGCAGGTATGTTGAAGGACTGCTCTTTCGCAATCCTCCCGGTGCTCATGAATATCTTTGACGCCTCGCTACAGTCTGGCATCTTCCCGGATAGCTGGAAAACCGCAACTGTCAGACCGATTCCAAAAGTGAACGATCCTTTAGACGCTGACTTTTAGGCGCTAAACCTTCGCCCGATAAGTATCCGCTCTCCGGCCGACAAACTCTTTGAGGCGGTCGCGCTGAAACAGATTAATGACTATCTAACTAGCAGAAATCTGTTAAACCCTCTTCAATTGGGCTTTCGAAAGGGTTTTAGCACCCACATCACTCTCATTTCCGTGAGTGATGATGTACGCCACGCAATCGATGAGCGCAAGGTCACTTTGTTGGTCTCGATCGATCAGACCAAGGCTTTTGATCTAGTCAACATCCCCCTGATCGCCGAAAAGCTTCGCTTCTTCGAATTCTCGGACTCGGCATGCAAATTGTCACCTCTAGCTCCGGTGAATCTTCTTTGCCGCTGTCGAGAACCTCCGGCGTCCCGCAAGGCTCGCTCCTAGGGCCTCATTTTTCCTCTATGTACATCGACGACATGCCTGATGTTTGCGGCGATTGTAGTTATCACCTTTACGCGGATGATTTTTGTATTTATGCGTACGGTTCTACTTGCGATGCGCCTTATATCATCAAACAGATTAACGCGGCCCTCGACAACGTCGTCTCCTGGGCAAAAGCAAACGGACTTCGTATTAACATCAAAAAAACGAAAGCCACCTGGTTTGGCTCGCGTGGCTTCGAGGCAAGGCTAAATCAACAGAACTTGCCTTCTATCGTGGTGGACGGGCAGAACATCCAACCCTGTGAATCGGTCAAGTTGCTGGGTATTACTCTTGATAGCTGCCTAACCTTGAGAGAACAATGCCCCTCACGGACAGGAAATGTTTCGCGGCTCTCTCTTTCGCCTCAGAAAAACGCATTCTTTCTTCCTCGTGAAACGAAACTTTTACTTGTGAAAACTCTTGTTTTTCCGTATCTGGAGTATTGTCCGGCCCTGTTTCTCGGGTTGACTGACGAGCTTGCGACCAAACTTGATCGCTGCAAATACGCCGCAATGCGATTCGTTGAGGGGATTAAACGACATCATCACATCTCGCCCACGTACAAGAAATAAGGAATTGCATCGTATAAGTGCAGGCTCAGATTTTTAACTTTGAACCTGTTGGCTACTACCTTGAGGTCCAATACTCCGTTTTACCTACGTAATCACTTTAATTTCTGGGACACAGAGGGCCCTGGTTCTAAAAGAGCCAGTGCACTTGACCTCTGTATTCTAAAATTCGGCACTGAGACGTTCGCCAACTCTTTTCGTATTGGTGCGGCGCAGCGATGGAACGAACTACCTACGGAAATCCGCGAGTTGCATAAAGCTAAATACCCTCCGTTTACCTTTAAAGCGCATCTAGCTGAACGCTATGTCCTCGCCGATCCTCGACTTCAATAGACGATCGTAGCTATAGTAAATTTTTCTTTTAGCAGCCTGCGCCTATCTTAACACGTGTCTACTTTTATTCGTCTATGTCTATATTTTATTCATTTATTTTATCCGGACATACGTTTAGTTTTCGATGTTATTTGTATAAAATAGAAATGCGCAACTTTTATTTGTTATTTATTATTTATTTATTATTTTAATTTATCGTTTTAATTTTAATTACTCTGTACTCTCTCACATTCCGCGAAACGTTGTAAGGACCTTAACGCTGGTCCACCTCGGCAGTTCTTCCAGAGCATATTGTACCATGTTGTAACACTGACTATAACGGACCCTGAGTCCCTAGTCTCTTTGTGATAATAAACTCTAAACTCTAAACTCTCTCTCTCACACACACGGACAAGAATTCGATGCTCTGTCGCAGCAGAGATACACTTCGCGCCCGCGACTCTCTTTGCCGGAATTCTCTCCCCTCGCTGGTATTCTGCGAACTGTCGTCTATTCCTTGCTTGTCGGCGATTCCCTCGAATTTCCTTGTCCTTATGTTGACGTTCCTTCTCTTCTCCACTCTCACAAAAACACAGAAAATCGCGATTAATAATTGCGAAAAGCAATTATTATTTACCCGGGGAAGAGCGGCCTTGCGACGGATATCGTACCGTCGCATTCGTATGATTTGGTCAATGATGCAAAACCGTACATTTGTAACAGTACTGCGCACTCATTCATACCATTTAATATCGAAGAAGGCCTCCAATAAGGGACTGTGAATTTTCCTCTACTATTTAATATCTATAACGCGGATATCCTTAACCTATTTAACCAAAATGCGAACAATAATACCAATGCTATAGCTTTTCCCAACGCTCTAGCCAATTCATTTTGGCTTTTGCACATCTCTGTTACAGATTGTACATCATATGTATTGGCATACATGCCAGATCGTTTAATTAACTCTTGAAACTAGAAATGTCGAAAATATGTTTTAACCAGTGCAAGTCAATTTTTTGTTTATATTTTTCCCAAATTGTTTTAAAAATGAATAAACTAATACATACCATAATACAAAAAACCACGGAGTGCATCACCTAGACCTCGTCATCGGCCACACTATATATCTAGACACCGCTCTCGAATTATTTTTACACCTAGACACAAAAATCCACGAAGCGCACCACCTAGATCTCGTCATCGGCACCCCGTACACCTAGACACGGCCCTTGAATGATTTTCACACATAGACACCAAAAACCACGGAGCGCACTACCTACACCTCGTCGTCGGACACCCTGTAAACATAGACACTGCTATTAAATGATCTTTACACGTAGACACTAAAATCCACGGTGCGAACCACCTGGACATTGTCATCGGTCACCCCATATACCTAGACACTGCCCTCAAATGATGTATAATACCTAGACATAAAAAATTACAGAGCGCACCACCTAGACCTCGTCATCGGCCACCTCTTACACCTAGACACCGGCTTCGAATTATTTCTACACCTAGACATTAAAAACTACATGTAAGCGAGCATGTAGAAAGCCGATAAGAGAGCAATATCCATCTGTGTATAGCTGTGCGGCCAACTTTACGGTTCCAACACTTGTTGCGGCTAACTTAACGGTCCTAAAATTTTTTGATTTGATTTGAGCATTTTCTGAATAACACACTCGAGTTTTATATCAAAGGACATTTTTATCAATATTTTTGTTGAAAATCATAGTTAGGCATGATAAAACATGATACAAGTCGAAATATATAAGAGACAAGAAAGAAATGCATTTATTTCTTTGTAATAAAAAATGCGAATCTCAACATAGAAGTAAATAGCAGCGCGGGCACCGCGGCTTCGTCTGCTTCTGAAACTCGTCTTCGTGGTGCTACTTTGCCACTTGATAATAAAATCTAATTAACGTAACTGTTGAAATCTGGTACCATCCGCAGTAAACTAAAAAAAAACTCAAAAGAAAACTAATAATACTTGTAAGTAACTGTTGACTTTGTCTAATTTCAACATTCTTCTGCTGAACATTTCTGTTTTGTTCAGTTATCTTTTGTTGTAGTCTGAAATCTGCAGATGGATACTGTTATGTGCAGAATTTTTGTTCCGCTAAGGATCAATATAAGTATGGAAAATTATGTAATTTTATATAAAATCATATTTTATTTCCTCATATAAAGATAAATTCATTTTATTATTTTTTTATTTAATACTTATCTAAATTATTAAATAAGACAGTATTTAATAGTACATTACGATACGTGTGACTTAAATGGTTTTTTTTTACACGGCGCAGTTAGCACCCGAGCGTAGCGAGGGCGCTAAGTCCCGTATAAAACTGAACCATTTAAGTCAAAAGTATCGTATAAAATTTTATAGCACAGACTGCTAAAATCCGCAAGTCTCGCCTATTCGTGACTTAACAGCGGATTTTAGCCACACAGTGCTATAAAAATGTTTTTTGGTATGAATGGATATTTTTATCATATATACCTGTCTATACAAATAAATAGTTTTTTGCTTATAAAATACATCACGTTTTGTGAAATAAATGCAAAAAAAAATCTGTACGGACGGACGGACATTTTTTGATTTCTGTCACTGCTAAAAACTATTTGAAATGTTATACATGTGATATTTTTTTTTCGGTCACTTGAATGATTTAAGTTCAAAGAACACTGCAAACCTAGAATAGATTTAATTTTCTGCTTTTTACGAGTTTTGGAGGGATTTTACAAAATTGACTGAATACAAAAATTTAATATAGTGTAGATATGTCAAAATAACCAACAACGTGGCATTAGTAAGGTAAGGGTTACAAGACATCAGAGCATCCACCCAGATATACAACGGAGTCTGCTTGAATAATTTTGTCCGCACCAGATAGACTACGGATAGACTAGAGTCTAACGGTTGAGTGTGACATTCGACAGGGACACACGTCCGCCTGTCCCCCGAACATACTCACATCGGGACGCGTCCATCTCTCTCTAGACTACGCGGTAACGTAAGGCTTTCGAGCCAAAAGTCTAGTTCTCAAAATAATTAATAGTACTCGCGCAGCCCATATCCCTCTGAAATACTGTCTTATATTTTCATTCCAATCCCTTTTATCTGCTTCCCTGTTTTCTTCTGCCCTCTTCCACGCCTTGCTCCGTTCTTTTCTGTTTTTCTTTCTCTTCTTTTTTGCCTCGCTCAGAAAACGTCTTGGTGTGCGCCTGCACTGCACACCGACACTTTCGTCTCTCGCGTTCTCTCTCTCTCTCTCTCTCTCTCACACACACACACGTACGCTTACGTATAGCGTATACTCGCTCTTGTCCCTCTCTCCCACTCTCTCTCACTCTTTGTCTGTCTCTCTCTCTCTCTCTCTCTCTCTCTCTCTCTCTCTCTCTCT
>QLSS01000147.1:235933-256662 GCA_024372645.1 Trichomalopsis sarcophagae | reverse complement strand
CTGCACCCTCTCTCTCTCTCTCTCTCTCTCTCTCTCTCTCTCTCTCTCTCTCTCACTCTCACTCTCCCTCACTCTCTTACTCGCTTGCTTCTTTCCTCAAGTATTCCAGTGGACGGCCTTAGTGCTCCCGTCGGCGCCTCCCTGACTCCTCGTGGACCTAGTGGCGACTGGCTTCCTCGGCTCTCCCAAACTGATGTTGTTGGCTGCTCTGGTCCTCTGGTTTCCTTCTTCTCGTGCTGAACAGAGTGGTCGCTGGATCATCCTGGCGTTGGCATTTCCTAGTGCCAACGCACTGCACCTGAAACTCATTCGCGCACTCTTGCAAACAGGGGAGACTCTCCCAACCTTCTCTAATCGTCGACCTCGGATCGACGAGCAAAGGAGAATACACGGACTCTTGCAAACTTCGTCGTGCTCCGTTGACAGTCGGAAGATAAATGGCAGATTTCCCGCTCGTTCGCGCGCTCACTCTCTCCTCGCTCCCGTCGGGCACGCGCTTATCACTGTCATCCGATTGGCTCCCAGTCCGCGCGGATAACGAGCCACGTATCAGCGCCCGCTGATTGGCTCGCGACATGCGGAGGACCAATCAGCGCGCGGGCCAACGGTGCTCACTCTCGCGCTGACGTTGACGGTTAACTAACCTGTTTTTCGAACTAGAGGACAGGCCGGCGCTGGCAATAACAAGCCGACTCGATTGTTTCTTCCGTGCATTTAGGGCTTGGCCGAATTGAACGAGATTTCTCGTATCGATGCGGCTACGACGTTTGCAACGTTGCAAAACACCATAAGTACAATGAAACAGCTATGGTAAGTTACGTAGTAAGTATCTTGAGAGTTGTTCATAATTGATCAATATATAACTTAACTTTAAGTTATGTAAGCCCTTTATTGACAAAAAAAATGTTGTTGCTTCATTGTGATATAATAAACTTGACTTTGGTTGATTGATCTCAGTTCTTTATAATCTATTATTTCGTTGCGGAATATATCGAACTCACCTAACCTTTTACTTTTCTTAAAGTTAATTTTTTATAGAGATTATTAATTACTAAATAGTTTGGCGCGAGTTTTTGCTTAGCTTATTGTTAATTCTGTTCCACAGCTGTCTTGGATTTTGACTGATTCTTTTTATTTAATTGCTCTCTAATTTGTACTTAGCATTTTTGATTAATCTATTTAAGATTTTTTCATAATTTTTGTAATTATTTTTCAATATAAGTTAGTTGAATTATCTTTCCTTAATTTATACGAATTCTCTTTGTATCTACAAAACACCATAATTGCGCTTT
This sequence comes from Trichomalopsis sarcophagae, assembly GCA_024372645.1. Classification (NCBI taxonomy): domain Eukaryota; kingdom Metazoa; phylum Arthropoda; class Insecta; order Hymenoptera; family Pteromalidae; genus Trichomalopsis; species Trichomalopsis sarcophagae. The sequence goes on along the minus strand of QLSS01000147.1, from coordinate 255,370 downwards.
GCAATGTACTAATGCACTGATGCGTTGTTTATAATAGCTGACTTTTTCTAGGCAGCTATGGATCATTTTTATTAATTCAGTCATCATATTATTGCAGTCCCGAGAATAGTTAGTAAATAGTCCCAATCAACATTATTTGCAATATTTTTTAATTTTTTTTTTAATTTAAGTAGTTTTTAAGATTTCTATTATTCTCTCGAGCTGTAAGCTGGTCAATGCTTAAGAAATATATATGTACCGCTTTAGTTATCATAAGGCGGATTCGTGATTCCATTAAAATATGGTATATATTCTTGTTCAAAAAAGTTATTCATAAATTCATGAGCAATCGATTTATCACTAAAGTTATAATTTAGTTGATTTTTTCCAAAATATCTTTATTGAAGTCTTTAAAAATTCAATGATTTTTTATGTTTACATTTTTCGACAAAAACTTTTTTACGCAATTAACAAATTGAAACTTTGGCAGATCATGACATGTTTAAACCAAAATTTTTATTAAAAAATACAAGTAATAATCGAACGAATATTGCCCGCATTTCCCAAGAACATAAAGGATCTGAATAAAAAAAAAAGTAGTTTTAGTTTGTGTGAGAGGAGATTCCTAAAATTTTAGCCTGTTCGCTCAATAATTGCGTGAGATATTGCATCGTATACATTTTTCGTTGAAAAAACTATGAGGTACATCTGTACCGCTGTCGTACCTTAAAATTAGACGAATTATTAATTTACGAAAAATGTTTAATATAGCAACTACTGAACCAGAGCGTGGTTGCTGTGTTAAACAATAGTCATGTCAGCCTTGCTTAATACGTACAAAAAAGCTTAAAAATGCGTCCGTGCATTACCAAAAATATGGTGTATACCAAGAGCTAAGTGGGTTTTCTGAGCTGGCGTGAGTGCAGTACTTGCCTTGACCCACACTTCAATGTCTACACTTAGTATAAAAACGTCCATTTTACGTCCTTGATACACAATATACTGTGTTTTTTTCACTATTACTTTTTTTAAGCTAAAAATACTGTATGAAAATATTGCGCAAAATTGGGACTCAATCAAAGATGAAAATGAAAAAAGTATATTGATTGAATATTCGTCACGAGGAAGAACGCTCACGATTGGTTATATAGGTATGCTACTTGAAAATTATTTATTATTAGAAAATTTATTATTAGAACGATGAAAACTGTGCAAATCTAGATATATCTAAATCGACGGGTCCGTCAAGTATTTATAAAACTAAAATAATAAAAACAATAAGAAAATCCACCTACTTTTCAGGATTAAAGCTGTAAAAAAACTGTTTAATATACAAAAAATTTAGCTTAAAAATTTGTGCTTCAATATACTTGACAATTAATTTTTAGATTTCGGCCAGTACTCGCACCGCGTGCCAGCATTGTGCTCAGCACAATGCTAGCACGCGGTGCCGTCACAATGTCGTCATTTCCGGGTCACAGAGCAGGGGCCGTACCTGGACGACACGCGTGGCCGATTCCGAGCAGCCTCGGTGACATCATTCGGCCGTCATCATGTTATCACGGGGAAACATGGAGGGGGGGGGGCGAAGTTGAAACATTATGGCAAACAATGGCGCACTTTGGCACACTTTGGCACAAAATCCATTTTCACTGGGGGACTTTAGATTTTAGGATTAAGTTATGTATAAACAATATACTTTCGCACTTTTGAGGATTGATTTCAAGTAACCAGTTTATATAGTAATTTTTCTCTCTCCTAGAAGAAGCTTTGCATTCGTAAAATTTTGAGTTCCGTCAATACTTCTAGGAAATACTTTTTGGTGAGTTAGAAGTTCAAATCAAGTATTTTTAGAAAATGTTCGTATAGATGTGTGTGTGTGTTTTTTTTCTTCTCTTTTTTCCGTAGTGCTTCTTGTATCTTTCCCCAGCTGGCTGAGTTAATCGCATTTTTAACATCAAGTGTAATAATAGCACAGTACTTCTTGGATCCTCCGTTCCATCTTTTTTTTCTATTGCGGTTCTAGCGTTGTCGACTACTAAGCTTACGGCATCAAGAGTGAAGCGTTTTTTCTTAAACCGTATTGATATTCCGCCTGGTTTTTCAATGACTATGTCCATTCTAACGCTGATAATGCGCTCTAAAATCTTGCCTAGGGTGTCCAGCATGCAAAGTGGTCTGTATAAGGCAGCTTCTCCAGGTGGCTTATCTCCTGTTGATAATAGCACTAGGCGTTGCTTCTCCCAGTTCTTAGGAAACGTCCCTTCTTTGAGACACGAATTGTACAAGTTCACAAGGACATCGAAGCGTGCCTGTATAGCTTGTTTCAATGCAATATTAGGTATTCCATCCAGGCCTGGAAGCTCGTTGTTCCCAATTCTTTTGCATTCAGCCAGTAATTCTTCTGTGGTGATTGTTGGAATTATTTCGTCATTTACTTCAGGAATAGCTGTTACTTCAAGTTGAAAGGGAAACAGTGTGGTCACAATATGATCCAACATTTCCGGGTTTTTAGGAGCGGGGGATATAACTTTTCTTTATCTTCTTCATTAACTGTTGGTACGGTCGCCCCAAGGGGTCCAGCTCAACCTCGTTCTGTAAATTTTTCAGGCACTGTCGTTTATTCTCTTATATTTTCCTCTTGAGTATCCGTTTAGCATTCTTCATTTCTTTATTTAGGGCGTCTACTATTTCTTTACCACGACCAGTCTTATAGTATTTCTTCCTATCTCGCTGTTCTCGTCTTCTGGTTCGATGACACTTGCTGCTGGCCGCTTCAATTTCTTTATCCCACCAGTATACTGGCGGTCGTCTATTATTGAGAGCCCTCCTTGGCATTGTTGCGTCGCAGGCTTGGGTAATATTTCCCATTACCTGCTCGACCTTATCATTCGCAGATCCAGACAATTGTATTTCTTCTAGAGCCAGCAGGCATGTCTCCTTATCACAATCCTTCGTTTTCCATCCGACCCTTTTTGTCGATGCCCTCCCGTTGGATCTCTGTTTTGATATTCTTATCTCCATTATTATCGCTTGGTGGTCACTGTTTGTGTAATCATCGCTCACCATCCACGATCTAACTTAGTCAATCAGGCAGCTGTTGACTAACGTGGGATCTATGATGGACCTTGCGCCTTCTCTTTGAAATGTGTAAGAACATCCCTGGTTAACTAAGACCAAGTCAAGGAGGGCAAATGCTTCCAATAGGGCTTGTCCTCTTTTGTTCGTCCTTTGGCTGCCCCACTCTTACCGGTTTTTCCTACAGCATCCTGTATTATTCGGTCAAACAGTTGTCTGAATTGTTCTATTGACGTATTGGGTAAAGCATAGCAGCTGTGAATGTGTACGCCTGTGATCTTAGCAGGTATAAATCCTTCATAACGTCTTGTCATTTTTTCCTAGATAGTGGCGTTTCCGCATCCCGATATCGACGCTTTACCAGTACTGTCCATATCCCACGATGGTTTGTCTAGGTCTCTGTATTGTTCACCGACGATGGCTATGTCGATTACTGTCTCACGGACATACTGGCTCAGTAGGTCCTGTGCAGTCGCCAATAATTCATATTCAACTGCACTATTTTCATTTTCTTCGTCTGTCAGTGGCTTCTACTGCAGCTTGGCAAACTGGGCTTGCATAGCTACCAGCTGTGTGTGTGTGTGTGTGTGTGTGTTTGTATACCCCAATATTTCTGAAACTACTCTCTCAATATCAATAAAATTTAACATGCATATCTAATTTTGGATTCAGCATTCGAGAAAAAAGTAAATACTTTTATAGGCTCGCCGGGTAGACATTTTACTGGGGAGTGAATCGCCGTGCGGCTATCGGGTTTTCTCGGTTTTTTCTGCGGGGCGGGGTGCGGGGAGGGGTTGTGGGGGGGAGTATCTCCAAAACAACTATATAATATAGGTAGATATATATTTAAATAAATAAAATATATATGCATCTATACATGCACACCGTAGTGGACGAATCGAAGAACTTCATTCTCGATCCACTTCATAGGCGACAAAAATAGTCTTCCTTATACACTTATTATAAAAAGCACAGTGAACAACGAGGGGCGAATGTGCTTTTCCAGACTCGGATGATGTTTGAGCACTCGTGTCCGTCTCGGCGCCTACGGCGCCCTCGACTACCACTCGTGCTCAAACATCACCCTCGCTTGGAAAAGTCCATTTTCGCCCATTGTTGTACAATGTACTATATGAGCAACAGATGCAACTTTTTCGACAATTCACTATCGAGACGAGTAAAATGATTCTACAGCAACAATCGAGAGTAAAGTCAGATAACGAACAACGCGAGATGATAAAACAACCACCGAAGAAAAGCAAGAAGCAAAGTGTAATGATGAGAAGAATGAAAAACAGCAAGCAAGCGAAGATTATGACAATTCAAAAATGAAGAAGTTGGAAGACAAGATTAACAGAGTACAAAAAGAAGTCAAGGCTGACAAAATTATAAACATTGACGCGAAAAATAAAGATTTTAGCAGAGACTTAACAGTAGAAAAAGGAGGTAGGAAAAAAAAGTTCGAGAAAAAAAAGAGAAAAGGAGATGATATTAGATGACGAAGAAAACAAGCAAGAAGACCTAATGATTGACAAGAAACTGACTACGATGAGGAAGATTCTGCCAGACGACAAATTTTTAGATGGCCGAGATGATGTCGACCACGAGAAGATTCACTATGAAGAAGTTGGACAGAATACTTAAAAATTAAGAGTTCAAGTGTGATGTGAGTGTGAGTATGTACAAGAATGTAAGAATGATGAGTGTAAGATGAGTAGAGCAAATTGATTACTTATTGGTGTGAAATTATAAAATAGATAAGCTGATTTAATTATTGATTGTAAAACTTATTTAAATTCAATATAAATGAAATTGTACGAGAGTTATAGAGTAGAATTAAAATTGGTAAGACGAAGAATTGATGTAATAGTGAAGAAAGTGTGATTCGGAAGAGTGAATAAATTAATTGTGAGTACGATTGTCTGAGGGCAGACAAATGTCAGGAACGCCCAGTTGTAGAGGTGATAGATGCATGTGTGTGTGAGAGAGATTAGATTAGATTAGATAGTTTTTATTTGCGTACATTGTGTTGTACAATAATAAGATTCAGCATTATTCGATGAAAGTAGAATGTAGTAAGTTGAGGCATGTTTATAATATGTATAGTGTAAAAGTGTACCGATGGTGAAAATGTATAGCGCCAGAATGAGTAGATTTATGTGTGTGCGTGAATGTGTATGAGTTATGCGTTTTCGAGTTGAAAGTAGTAATCTCTAGCAAGTTTTCTGAAGGTGACAGTAGATGAGGTGTTTCTGATGTGAGATGGCAGGCTATTCCATAAGTATGAGGAGCTGATATGAAACGAGTTCCTCAGCGTCTCAGTCGCGAAGGCAGGTATTTCCAGAGGTGTCATCTCACCCCTCACAGGCCGGGGCGAGACGCGGAAGTCGAAAAAGGCCAGTACGTATGATGGTACGACCGAGTTAAACATTTTACGAAGGAAGCAGTCTGTGAAGTACTTCCTGCGTCCGGCAGTGGTTAGCCACTGCAGCTCCCGCCTATAAGGGGAAATGTGCTCATCTCTCCTTACACCATAGATGTACCGGATTCCTGTATTCATGAGTCTCTGTAGTTTTAAGTCGAGTTCCTGCGTCAAGTCACAATATATAAGAGAACAGTAGTCGATTAGCGGAAATAGGAGCGCTTGCATGAGATGTTTGTGCAATCTGAGATTGGTACTCTTTCTAAAAAAGTAAAGACTGTACATTAGCGAGTGAGCACTTTTACACATTTGTGTAACGTGCTCCTTCCACGAGAGTTTAGAGGCAAGGACCAATCCCAGATTACGCACAGTGGATTCAAACCTGACCTGAGCACCCCTGATATTAATGAAAGTGTTAGCTGTAGAGAGAAGTAGATTTATGTAGTAAGAGAAGCCCAGGACAATTGCAGTGGTTTTAGTAACATTAAGTTTAAGTTTGTTTTGCGCAGCCCAGCCCGCTATCCTCTCAGCATTAATACTCATCTTGTATGATAAAGAATCGAGCTCCTTGAGGTGGCTATAACTGTAAATTTGCAATTCATCCGCGTAAATAAGATGGGAAACATCGGAGTCTAGGCAGGAACCGATGTCGTTGATGTACAATGCGAACAGCAGGGGACCTAAGACGGAGCCCTACGGGACGCCGATATTAAGACGCTGCGAAGTGGAACGCTCGCTATTGTCACCAACGACGGCTTGCTCTCTCCCAGTAAGATAGAAGGCAAACCAGCGAATAACCTGCTTAGAGAAGCCGAAAGTGGTTAGATTAGTCAGAAGCCGGTCGTGACATACAGTATCAAACGCCTTGCTAAAATCAAAGAGAAGGAGGAGTGTCACTTTCTTTTTGTTTATCCCGATCCTGACATCATCAGTTAGCTTAATTAGGCCAGACTGAGTGCTGTGGTTAGTGCGGAAGCCTGTCTGATAGTTGTCTAGTAAGAGCCTTGATTCAAGGTATTGCGAGACTTGCCTTTGCACCAGCCACTCCAGGGCCTTGGAGAGAAAGCAGAGAAGTGAAATCGGACGGTAGTCAGTCAGAGCTGGTTGGTGAACTGACTTTGTTAAGTGCTCGCACTAGTGACAATTTCCAGGCAGATGGGAAACTGGTTTCGCTCAGAGACAGGTTGAAAATGTGACATAGTAGAGGAGCGAGAACTGGCAGTGCTTTTGATATAACAACCTGAGGGATGCCGTCGCTTCCCCTGGCATGGGTGGCGAAGTGCGATACTGCTGCCAACCCGTCCGATTTCGTTATGGTGCTGAACTCGAAATGTTCCGGGAGGTCAAGACTTTCCAGGGTTAGAAGATAATCGTCAACAGCAGGAGCTAATGGATCAGTAGAGATCGAGCTGAAATGCTTGTTGAGTTCATATGTGCTAAAGCGAGGTGGCAAAGGGGTCTTAGTGGCAGAAATTCCAAGTTTCTCCAGCTCTCTCCAGATCTCGCCAACATCAGTCAAGGTTGACAGGCGTGAATAGTATTAATTCAGCCTTGCTTCCTCGACCTGTTTGTGAGCATTGTGTATGGGACAAGACTACATTAAGGTTAAAAAATAAACTGTGAAAACATTGTTGATCAGATATTATAACTTTATTGAAATCTTCTAATGATCGGGCCCTGGTGTGACCTTCTCTCACAAGTTGTCGCCGAGAACTGACGCTCTACACATTAAACGCCGCCGAAAAGTCGGGCCCACTAAAACAAAGACGCTTTCCCGAGGACTACCATAGGGACTCGAAACAGTGCGCGCGCTCCTCTATATCTATAGCTATACACACGCAGTCACGTGCCCGCGCGAACGCCTCCCACCACTCAACTCTCTGGCCTGGTAGTCACAGACTAGCCCTTTAGCTTTTCTGCACTGAAAGTGACCCTCAAAATCCGCGGAGTAAAATTCCTAGAGGGGGTTGTGGCAATCTAGGAATGATTATAAAATCACTCCTAACCGTATTGGCCTAAAGCCACGAATCACCTTGTCGATTCGCGTATATGAGAGACAAATGATGGAGAAACGTTCGCTAAATTTACTAATAGGTAAAATACATTATTAATAAAGAATAAATACGCTGCACTTGCTCTTATCCCTAGTAGCCCCCGGTTACGTCCGGAACACATTGTCTATAGCTAGTCTGTATAAGCGGAGATCTGAATCAAGCCTGGAGTCCCAGAAACGCCTGTAAAGTCTCTCCCTCTCAGATTCAAGGTCACGAAGAGCCGTGGTGAACCACGGGTGACGCTGTTTTCTCGGTGTCACAGCAGGCTGAAGGAAGCTGATAGGTACAGTCTAGATTTGGTAGCAATACATCAGGAATCGCGGTTCCCAGATGGCGGAGTTCTAGCATCGGGTAACTTCACGTACCTGTATGGGGCCGGCAGCGGGGGATCTCTAGGCACCGGATTTCTCGTAAGCAAAAGCATCATACATTCGGTTAAAAGTTTCAAATCCATCAATGATAGGCTCTCGTACATTATTATCGAAGGTGTATGGTATAGATATGTATTTATTAATGTACACTGTCCTACGGAGGACAAAGAAGAAGAAGTTAAGGATTTCTATTACGAAATTTTAGAGCAGGTAATCGACCAGTTCGCGTCTCATGACACAAGAAGAGTATTAGGCAATTTCAATGAAAAAATAGGTAGGGAGGAAACGTTTAGGCCTACTGATAAGGTGGTGGAAAATAAATACACTATTAAGTATTTATTAAGTGTAATTTAATATAATAAAACGTAAGATTACATATCAATTATATTCAGCGTGATGCTACTTCCGAGGACTCTATGTAGTCTCTATCAACTCTCTTTCAAGCGAGCACACTGGAACTAGAGTTCCCTTTCCACTCTCTCACTCATACATCACGCGCTCACACGAACACCGCTGACTCGTGCACTAGCACAAATGTACTTATACTTAACACCTACTACGGGGAAGGAAAGCCTGCACGAAGCCAGTGATAACGGTATTAGGGTCATAAATTTCGCAGCGGCAAAAGATCTTATAATCAAAACTACGTGTTTTAAGCACAAGGACATACACAAGGCAACGTGGACATCGACGGACGGGGACACACAAAATCAAATTGATCATTTCCTCATATAGAGGGGCAGATAGCGACTTTGACCAATTCCTAGTAGTAGCCTAATTAAGAGCTAGATTAATAGTAAGCTTCGATATTGAGAAGCTACGCGATAGAACAGAGCGAATTAGGTACCAGATAGAAATTAATAACAGGTTTCAGGCACTTGAAGAAACAAACACATTGCCGGAAGGGAATGGCGAACCGAATAGCTTATGGGGGAATATCGAAAAAACAGTAAAAGAGGCCGCGAACAAAGTACTGGGTAAAAAGAAATAGCCAAAGAGCAAACCATGGTTTGACGAAGAGTGCGAACTCTGGTTTGAAAGGCGCAAAAAGGCTAAATTAGATAGCTTACACAACAGAAGCGATAGGACCGTAGAAGAGTATTCTAACGTAAGGAAACAGACGGGCGCGATCTACAGAAATAAGAAGCGGGAGTATCAAAAGTAACTTATTAGGAGAATAGAAACTAATAGTAAGGAAAATAACCCCCGCGAAATGTACAAAGGTATTAATGCCATCAGAAAGGGTTTTAGGAGTAGAGCGCAATTGACGAAGAACGAAAACGGAGACCTCGTAACAAATAACAACGAATTACTGTCGCTGTGGACAAATTATTCCGATAAATTACTAAACGTTCACGAAAATAGCGAAGAATTAGGGGACGAAATTCACACTGCTGAACTCCACGTGGAGGAACCGAGCTACCAAGAAGTAGAGGCCGCAATTAAAAAACTAAAAAACAACAAAGCCGCGGGAAATCTCTATACCAGCCGAGTTACTCAAATATGGGGGCGTCGAACTCACTTTTAAAATGTATAAACTAGTATGTGCCATCTGGAAAAATGAAACAATACCCGAAAATTGGAAGGAATCTATCATTATGCCGATTTTTAAAAAGGAGGATAAGACAGATTGCAATAACTATAGGCGTATCTCACTTTTTGAAAAGCGCTACAAAATTCTGTCAAACATAATACAAGCTAGACTCACTTCATTCGCGGAAGATATAGTAGGAGATTATCAGTGCGGATTTCGGCGTAACAGATCGACGAGCGATCAAATGTTTACCATAAGACAGTTGTTAGAGAAAAAGTGGGAATTTTGCGAAACCATACACCAACTATTTATAGATTTAAAAAAGCGTACGACTCTATTAAGCGAAGCAAAATGTATCAAATTCTAGTACTTCTCGGTGTACCAAAAAAACTCGTGAGATTAATTCAAAAATGTCTGGACGGAAGCACGGGATAGGTCCAAGTAGGCGGTAATGTATCAGAACCCTTCACGATACGCTATGGTTTAAAACAAGGGGATGGGCTCTTTACGGTGCTGTTCAATTTAACGTTAGAGTTAGTCATTAGAAAAATGCAGGTTAGCCGGCTGGGCGCAACTCTTAATGGAACAACGCAGATACTAGGCTACGCAGATGATTTACTGGATGATTGTAGGGAAACGGTAGCAAGAAACGCGGAAATCCTCATAAAAGCGGCTGAGTATACACGGTTAGATGCAAGTGATTCAAAAACAAAGTACATGTTTGTGGATAAGCTAGGCATCTGCAAAGGGGAGGGAGATCTCAGAGTTGGGAATTTTACTTTTGAAAAGGTTAGCGAATTCAGGTATCTGGGTACGATCATAAATGATAGAAACGAGATTAATGTCGAAATAAATAAGAGACTCCATTCGGGTAATGTTTGCTCCAAGTTCCGACCCTTAAGTTTCTTTTGGTTTGGTTTTGATTTTTTTGAGCCATGATAGTATGTTAAACCCGCGCGCATTGGATCCTGTTCCGATCGCAGGTGAGTCCACTGTTCTAGAGGTGATAACCCCCACACCTCTCTAGAACTAAGTATGAGAGCTTTCCGACTTTGACGAGGACAGTGTCAACTTGTGGTCAGACAAACTACGGTTTCATTCTCGCATCCTAGCGCCCCCCTGTAAGGCAGCCTGCCTTCGCTGGCATCGTTACCGCGTAAGACCAGATGACGAATCATTCTACACATCCCCCTTCGGCAGGAGGATTTTTGCCCATTTTTGTACTGTGTGATGAAAGAGATAGATTGAGAGATAAGAGCTAATGTGAAATGCTTTTTGTTGTGATGCTTGCGTAGTGATTCTAGATGAATGCGTTCGACAGTGTGGGCTCATTACACCCACGCCTGTTCCTATCGGCTGTCCGCGGCTGCTTATTCAATTTATTCGCAGCTAACCTCTTTCTCAGGGGCTGTTCCTCTATCCGCAACCTGAGGACGCGCTGTGTAGTGGTGATAGGCAACCACCCGTCCGATCTGGACGACAACGCCCAAGACCCGCTTCGGGTAGCGGCATGGTAATTGGGCGGTTTTTGATACATAATTTAATATATAAGTTTTAGATGGTTCATTATCCAAAAGTTTGCAGACCCCTTTGTTTTTTTTAATATAGAATACAAACACTGCCGTAATTTTTTTTTACAGGAATTCACGCATGTTTACATGTGTTCCTAACCAACCTAACCATCAAAACAACATGCTATTCATTAGACAGGTCTCTCGCGCTATTTTCGAAAAAACGATTTTTACATCTTAGATCTTTAGTTGAAAACCGCTTGACAAAATCGTTTTAAATTTTATCAGCAAATAGCTTATTCTATGGTGAATGAGCAATCAAAATTTTGAAGAATCTGACTAAATTGTTTTAGATATATAAGAAATCAAAAAATTTTCAAAAAAAAAAATTGATATCTTGATATTTTACGAACCATATCCATAAAGGTTTAAATGATGCGCAATGAACTTAGCCAAGACACATAAAATATCTACTTTTTCCCAAAATCTTAAGTGCAATAAGGCCTTTTTGCGTCCATAATCGAGGCAATAAAAAAACTCATTTTTTCCAGTTTTCGATTTACTACTAAAAAAATAAGTGGTCAAATAACTTTAAATTTTAATGGGATATAGTTTGACACGTGACCCATCGACATTATTTTTTCGCAAGTTTATGATGTTCAGTTACAGAGATATGAATTTTAAAAAAATCACCTTTTTTATTTTATCTGCCGAAGCATCTGCCTATGTAAAGCGGTCGATCCGAGCACCAAACGAGGAAAAGTAAAGTTTACTGGTAATATTTATAAAAACTAATCATTTAAATATTTTTTCTCTGTGACGAATCTATGTGTTGGTACACAAAGATTACAATAATTTAAGATAAATTTATGTTCACAAAATATATCTACATAAGATAGGGATGTTTACAGAAGACATAGTTTTCCAAATTAAAGAATTTTAATATTATATAGATAAAAATAAAAATCCAAAAAATTGATATCAAATAGATTATAAGAGATGACTTACATAGTAATAAGAGTTTGTTGATATAATGGATAAAGAAACATCAAGTAATTAAATAATTAAAAATTTTTTCAGTGTATATGGCTGCTGCATTATTATCATTTACTACTTTACCGATTGCACCGATGGTTTTAAACTTTTTAAAGCCACTGAATGAATCTCGGCCCAAAATATTTATATTAGGAGGAGAATTTTTTACTGATAGACTTGAGCATTATGGAAAAATTTACTTATTCGATTGTGTATGTTGTTCTATAACTGCCATTATAATATGTGCTGTTGATTCGATGTACGCAGTATGCATTGAACATTGTTTGGGACTGTTTGCTATAATTAAGTAAGTTAAAACAAATAACAGTATGTATTACTTTTTTATTATAATATTGATTGTATGTAATAATAATTCTCGAATAATTATAATCGTTTGAACGCTAAACAATCCATCAACGATTATGCATCAGAGATGTGCGAGTTAAACTCGAATTTTTATTGTGTTGATTGTAAAGTAAGCGTAGGATGATAAAAATCTAGTTAAACACCAAAATTGTCCAAATTTTACCCATAACGAATGCTATGTTTTTTACTTGTTTCGTAACAGTGATCCTTTACAAAGATAATATACAGAGATAAATCTCTGCAGAGTTCTCTGCACATATATCTGCACAAAATTTGAACCGTCTTCTGTTAATTTCTGGAGAATTTCCTGGTTGTGAATGCCAAAATTTTTATTTCCAAGGTTTCAAAATTTTTTGTTTTAATCAAATTATTAAAAAAATTAAATGCTTGGAGTTCAGAACTAGAGTTTTAGTGTTATCATCCAAATAGTAACGCTTATAAAGACACTCATTATATTATTGTTTTGCTTTTAAACATTTTTCGGAAATTAACCGGAGACAGTCCAAACTTTGCGCAGGGATCTGTACAGAAAATACTGCAAAAATCTATGCACATATCTCAGCACATCATTTTCGTACAAGATATGTTACTTAAAGCTTCGAGTACCTTTTCGAGTTTTTGCCTAAAAAATAACTGGGTTGGTTATTTGGACTGATTTATCAATCTCTCAATATTTTTTTTTTCTAAATTTATTGCACCACAATGTCGTAAGCAAATATAAAAGTCGACGTTTGACTAGCACATCAGTATTATGCGGACTTAAATTCTTCAAAAATTTTATATGTATTTTTATCACTTTTTATATTTATGTTGTATAAATACGAATGTCGTAATTACATCGTAATTACAAACTCGCCTATTAAAATCAATTTTCATTTGATAATATATCTTAAAATCAGTAAATATTACTTAATAAGTCATTGAGACAAATTATTTTTCTTAACACGTGCATGAAAAAGACCCGTTTCCATACATCTAAAGTGAATGGCAAGCTGCTCATTTCGAGCGTGCGCGGGGAATGGCCATTCCCTCCCGCCGTAGCGAGAGGTAATCATTGCCTCAAGATACTCAAAAACTCTTAAAATGAATGAAATTTTTGAAATATTTTTAAAATTTTTGAAAATGTTTAAAAGAGAAAGGCTTACGACTCAAAATGCGCAACTTACTATTCACTCTATATGCATGAAAACGGCTCTTTACAGGCACTTGTCAAAAAAGTATAGTGTGTAACAAGGGGGGGGGGCAATTTCTACCTCGGGTGAGATTTGAGCACTCGACTATAACTCGTGCTCAAATTTCACCTTCGTTAGAAATAGACCGTTTCCCCTCCTAGTTGCACAATATACTATATCTTTATACACATTAGTTACGTACCTACAAAGTCATGATGTTACTCTATAGGTACGTAACGATTATAAATTTAAATGCATTACTTTATTCTATAAGATTTCAGGTTTCGTTTACAAATGTCAACAAAATTTATTAATAATAAAAGTATCGAAAGTAAACAAAAGCATGAAGATATCTCCTATGAGCTGATCGTTCAGACCATACAATTACACAAGAAAATTATAATGTTGCGTATGAATAATATATCGTTCAATGTCAGCACACATAGTATAGATATTAAAAAGGAATAGTTTGATTAAATTTAACATACAGTAGTTTAAAATACTAGTGCAAAAGAGTTAATCCTCGTATAAGTTTCTAGTTGTAAAGTTGAGTGAAGCGAAAAATGGCATTGCACATTTTTTTTATTGCACGTGTATCGAGCACTTTTTTTTGATTAAGAAACTATGGCTTGGAAAAAATTTGTAAACTGCTTCAACTCTTATTTTATAAATACGCAGGCTATCCCAAAAACTATGTCAATAGAATTATTATTTTTATAATTTATTGAAATCTTGATTTTTTAACTCACCATCAAACAGTTTTACAGATATAATAGCTTCATCTTATTCTTCATCTTTTCTAATCTTGATGGGTTTAAATATGATTATATTAAGCTTTGAATCAGTATTGGTACGCATATTACAAGAATTTTTTTTAACAATAATATATTCACAACTTGTTTTTCAAAATATATAACTTTTAGATACTAATAAAATTGAATAACATAATAGAGGTGGTTCGTTTTGGCTTTATATTGCTAGGAATAGTAATACATTTATTTTACATAAGTTGGCCAGGCCAAAAACTCATTGATTTCAGCGTGGGTCTTTTTCAAGATGCGTAAGTTCTGTACTTAATACGCTACAATATAAATAAAAATGTTTCCATATGTTATGTAATTAATATTTAATTGTATTTTATAAGGTACGTAAACGAGTGGTATGAAAGTTCTATAAAAGCACAAAAGCTGCTAGGATTTATGACTTTACGTTGTATAAGACCTTGTCAAATAACAGCAGGAGGAATATACGTTATAAACTTCAGTAATTTTGCATCGGTAATATGATTGAAATAATTTTAAGGAGTGTTCAAAGCATATTTTTTTCTCTGCTAACAAAAGTTTTCACTATTCATTTTTGTAAATAACTTTGTTTTTTTTTAAGATTGTAAAAACGTCATTATCTTATATGACACTTTTTGCATCCCTAAGATGATTATTCATCGAAACACGCTTCATTAAGAAATATATATGTAATAAATTAAAAATTATTTTCCGAATAAAGATATATTTAAAATACCTAGTTTAATTATCATGCATAAATTGTCTGAGCGTGGGCAGTTCACGAGTCAATCTACAAGTGGACTTCAGAAAAACTGCACCTTACAAATCTGTCAACCAGAACTGACACTTCACTTGTAGCTTGAATAAAGCATTGGTCTTTTCCAGTTAGCACCAAACTCTTTCTTTTATCGCATAAATCGGGCGAAAGGGGTAAGAAAGGCTGTGGACGTATAGTACGACACCACCTCCTAATGGACGGCCTTGACTACCACACAGATGAAAGTGGCGACTAGCCTTTAACCGCCTTTTGCTCCTGGCCTGGAATAATTGAATATTTTTCCTCCGCGTTTAGGTAAGTTAGAGTTCTGGACTCTGAAGCTGCCCGCTCACTCGAATTAGCCGCTCGCTATCCGAATATGGCATAAGCCTGCGCAGCGAAATGTATAAAAAGACACAGACAGTTCTTCATATTTTTTCCCAAACGCTTTTCATTGTACGACTCGAAGAAAGGCTGCTCTCCCAAGACTTAGCTCGGCTGCAGGCAAAAACAACACTCGTCTATCATTGCGTTCTAATTTATCGTTGTCTCGCCAGCGATAAGCAAGAGCGAGAATTTAAACAGGCTTGTCCACCAACGAAAATTGAGTAGATGGCTTCCATTTCTTGAAAGAGCAACACATATGGAATCCTTCATGCGTGCCTCCAATCCTGCTTTTTTATTCAGGTTGGTTTTACTGCGCCAGTCCGTCTCCTGAAGTTTTAACCACTCCAGGATGTACCACTAAATTAATGACTCTTCATTAATCAGCGTGTAGCGGCGTGTTGCAAGGTCGGCAAGGCTGTCTGCTAAACGCACGTGTTGCCAGGTGGCCTGAGGGAGTGACGTGACGATTTCACTCACTCTGTTTGCGACGAAGGGCTTCCACCTCGAGGGGCGAGAGTAGTGACAAACAAGGACGACCTAGGAGTCTGACCATCAGTGAATCTAAGATGGTTGTATCGGTAGCTTGTGAAGTAGGCCCGCAATTAGGCGTGGTAATAAGAGAGTACCACACAATTTCAGCTTAGGTACGCTAATGGTTTTTAAACATGCTACCTTTGATTTAGCAGTGATGAGATTCGAGTAGCCGTTATTCTCTGAAGTAAATACAAGGTAAATAGTGGCAGCAAAGTGTAGGTAAACTATGAGTGTTCTGGATCACCAGAGTGCTAGATCACGAAAGTTCTGGCTCACCCGAGAGTTCTGGCTCGCAAGACTTCTGGCTCACAAGAGTTCTGGCTTACCTGAGAGTTCTGGCTCACCCAAGAGTTCTGGCTTATGAGAGTTACAGCCTACAATGGTTCTACCCACGAGAGTTTTGCCCCCTGCGCGAGCATCTGCGCGCCAAAACGTCCGATCTGCGCGCGCTTATCTATGTACAAAATCGAAAAAACTCACCGCGAGGGCGGCGTCCGATCCCCCCGACATTTTCCAGCACGCGCGCGATCTATAGCTTCGTATGTGGAGCCCTGTAGCTAGTAAACTTAGAGTTGTGAGCGCGCGTGCGTTTGTCCCAGTGCTGGAGTCACGATTATTCGGAGGGTCGCTCAAATGTCAACTTCAGGGGGCATCGCGGTAAGAGTAATCCGCGGCGTCCCCTGAAGTCAGCCATCGGGCGACCCTGCATCAATTCGAAAATGATCGAATTACGGGTAGCTGCACCGATAAATAAGAATATGTCAAACTAAAACTAAAAAACAAGAACCCTAAGCACCAAATCTAGTTACCTAAGATTTGAATATCATACGTAAATATTAATGTATCCCACACACTTAACTGAAAATATTAAATCCCAATTACATAAACCTACGCAAAAATAAAATTAAATTTTTAAATATGTCTGCACGTTGAAGAAAGGCGAGCAAGCTCAAGAGTAAGATTAAAAACTAAAATCCTTAAACCCACCTACCCCATTCAGTAAGAGTTTGAGTCGTAAAATATTATTTCAAATACGTCGGCATATTAAAAAGAGACCATAACAGACGCCGAGAAAAATTACACGACCACAGAGTTGGAATGTCTGGGGGCTATCTGGACCATCGAAAAATTTCGAGGTTATATAGAGGCCACACACCAAAAGTCATTACGGACCATATCAGTCTGCAGTGGCTAAAGTCACTTAAAAACCAGTGTGTAGGCTAGCTCGCTGGTCGATATATCTAACGGCATACGACGTCGATATTGAACATAGAAAAGGGGCCATGTACCACGTACCCGACGCGTTATCGCGCATGTACGAAAATCAACTCGATGAGGTTAACACTCTTAACGTCGATAACGATGACTGGTATCAAGGAATCACAAAACCGAAGATACGTTCCTCGATACGATCAAACGCGATCAATCTATCTGGAAGCTCGTAGTAAAATCAAAAGACCGAGACCGAGTACTGTTCGAAGCACACGATGACACGCAGAGCGGCCACTAAGACATTGACAAAACACACGCACGCATAACAAAAGATTATTTTTGTCTAAGCATGTATAAGGATATAGTAAATTATGTTAAGCGATGCGACATGTGTCAAAAAGTCAAACTCGAGCAATTCGCACCACCGGGAATACTAGGTCAACGCATTATCAAACACCCTTGAGCGTTATAGCAGCCGACATTGTAGGCCCGCTGCCACGTAGCAAAAAAGGAAAACGATATCTGTTAGTAATACAGGACTTATTCACCCGCTGGATAAAAATCCAACCGTTAAGAGAAGCCACCGGAAAATCAATTAAAGACGCTTTACACGATTTAATAATAACCCGCTAGGAAACACCACGAGTGCTCATAACGGACAACGGTACAGAATTCATTAATAAAACTCTAATAGAATACACAAAGCAACTTAATATCAAACATTCTACCACACCACCCTATCACCCACAAGCTAACCCAGTAGAAAGAGTAAATCGCGTACTAAAAACCATGATCATGGCATGTATCGAACAAGATCACCGATGGTGGGACAACCACATTTTAGACTTCCGTTTAGCATTTAATACCTCCAAACATACGTCTACGCAGGTCACTCCAGCATTCCTAAATTTTGGACGCGAGCCGTTACCGGTACACTCAGATATCATCGAACGGGGTAACGTAGATCAGTGGACAGAAAGACTTATAGATTAAGAGACTGGGTCGTACAAAATTCAGAAAACGCGAAATTACTATGACGAAAGTCACCGCAATCTTACTTACAAAGTAGGCGATTCCATCTTAATGCGTAACCGAGTTTTGTCAGATATGTCAAAAAAAGGTGAGCCGTCACGGGACGCCTGGCAGATGTGAAACATTGAAATTGATGGTTATTGAAAAAAGTTTATGTAAAGTAAAGTAAATAAATATTATTCGTTTTGTAACATAGAAGCTGAGTTTTATGAAGGTATGTAATGGATAGGATGTTGTATTGAAGGAAGTGTAAAATGAAAGTAACAAGTATTAATATTTTTGTTAAGAAATATATTACAAATATTTACACAGACGTACACTGAGAGAAATTTATAGTAAATTTTACTATACTGGATAGGAAATTATACTGAAAAGTTTGGTAATCCACTCACAGACTGACAGTCTAGTAATTTTTACTAAACTGTACAGTAAATTTTATAAAAGTATAAATTTGACTATACTGAATAGTAATTTTTACCCTGACTTAATTAAATATAAAAATGCATATAGTGGAAAAATTATTTTCAATTATTATATGGCTCTAAATTTGTATGGTTATGGAGGGTTACTTACTCTTCTAACGCACTTCATTCAGAGAACATGATCGATTCACTCGCCGCAGATGATTTTTAGAGACCTTAAACTAACTTAGATACATTTCCTACAACTAAACGCTTAATTATTATACATATTCGCAATTCGCAGTACATATGCTTATACGCTCGCAATTGTTACAACAAGGTTGCTAAACGGACTTATATACTAACTGAGCT
The DNA here is from genome assembly GCA_024372645.1 of Trichomalopsis sarcophagae. Taxonomy (NCBI): domain Eukaryota; kingdom Metazoa; phylum Arthropoda; class Insecta; order Hymenoptera; family Pteromalidae; genus Trichomalopsis; species Trichomalopsis sarcophagae. The sequence goes on along the minus strand of QLSS01000147.1, from coordinate 236,371 downwards.
AACTTCTTACCGCTTGCGGGTTTCATTTCCCGTGCACCCCCTAGCGGCTCCTCGCGGCAGCCATGTTTGCTAAACGCGCATGTGCATAACGCGTCAATAAGCACCAGTTCCGATTTTCAAGTACTATACGTTCTATTAAAAATGACTATACTGTCAGGTAAAAATTCATACATTGGCGATTTTCACTATAGTTTCTGTATTTTTCCTATTGAGTATGGTAAATTTTATATGGAAGTTTCGTAAAAATTGATATAAATCTAGTATAAGGTCAGTTTTGTCAGTCTGTGACGAGATTACCAAACTTTCCTGTAAATTATCATGAACATGTACAGCACGAGACGATGCCATGCACACAAGCAAAGCGACTATAGCACATGCATACATACTCTCCCTCTCTCTCTCTCTCTCTCTCTCTCTCTCTCTCTCTCTCTCTCTCTC